>JAGDYQ010000255.1:108932-265920 GCA_021962125.1 Bulinus truncatus
TTTTAGTTCATAATACTTTGTCTGGGTCTTTTTTTTTTTAATGACATGTAATGTCGGCTCATACTCATGTTAGTTAAATTACATTTTCATGGATAATTTTAAAAATTCTTACAACAGAAAATTTATTAGGGGGTGGCCTGCAAGTAACATCTTTTAAAAATGAAAAATGAACTTTTCAGTAGTGCAGGGTTGGCTGAACGGATTATGAAACAGTGCTATATTTGTTGAATCCTAGTGATCTATATCATTGGTTCTTCCACATTTATGTTGATATGGATGAAACTTGACAGCCGCGCAGGATAGGCAACTATGGAGAAATATGTCTGTTGAGGTGGCCATGTGTTCCCCAACGACCACACCAGTTAAGTGGATGATGATGATGAAATGTGTGCTTCTTTTTGCCATGATTGCTACTGATTTTTAATCAGTATTTTCCTCAATGGTGGTTAAGGCTAATCTCCAAGTTATTAGTTGAACATTTCATTTTTTTATTGACCTTTAACACTCTGGTGACATATTTGTGATTTATCTTTAATTATTCTTCTGCAGGAAACACACTTGACAACAGCATGTAGTAAAATATTTTATCTTAACATTGTTCAGCCCTTCGCAGCTGTTGTTATCCATTGCATATGCTTTACATATTTTTTTCTTCATTAGAATTTTACTCAGGTGATGCTCCCAGTTCAGGTGAAGACAAGAATAGCAGGTACTATTTGAGAAGGCGATGATCTCAGAGCACAGAAGGAGTAATAAATGCGTCTGTCTCCACTTGTGATGGTGCGCTGCAACCACAGAGGAAAAGAAGAAAGACCAATGTCAACCCCGCCTTACAGCCACAAGGTTTGTCTCAGGATTTTTTTTTATTTTTCTGTTTGTCAGTATATTGACTTGTTAGTTGAGAATTCAGGGTAGAGCTTAAAACAGTCATTAAGTCTCCAGATAAACCTTTGTATAAATCTGCTTGGACTCGTGAGAGTCTCACGTTCATACTGTTATATTTTTATTGTTGTTTTTTTTTTTTTTCATAGGACGTGTGGCAGCTCGTTATTTACAGCATGAACTGCCTGATGAGGTCATGTTTTACATTTTCTCCTTTCTGAAAGAGCTTGACCTTTGCAACGCAGCACAGGTCTGCAGGCGATTTAGGGCAATTACCAATGATCATGAGTTGTGGTTAGTTGCACATGTTTAAAGAAAAATTTATTGGTGCAGTTCATTTCTAAAGAAATGTTAGTGTGTTGTAGTTAGACTGTAGTACGGATATAGTGTGTTGTAGTTAGGCTGTGGGTACGGTTAGAGTGTGTTGTGATTAGACTGTGGTACGGTTATAGTGTGTTGTGATTAGACTGTGGTACGGTTATAGTGTGTTGTGGTTAGACTGTGGTATAGTTATTGTGTGTTGTGGGTAGACTGTGTTACGTTTATAATGTGATGCGGTTATAGTGTGTTGTGATTAGACTGGTACGGTGAGTGTGTTGTAGTTAGACTGTGGTACGGTTATAGTGTGTTGTGGTTAGACTGTGGTACGGTTATAGTGTGTTGTGGTTAGACTGTGGTACGGTTATAGTGTGTTGTGGTTAGACTGTGGTACGGTTATAGTGTGTTGTGGTTAGACTGTGGTACGGTTATAGTGTGTTGTGGTTAGACTGTAGTACGGTTATAGTGTGTTGTGGTTAGACTAGTACGGTTATAGTGTGTTGTGGTTAGACTGTGGTACGGTTATAGTGTGTTGTGGTTAGACTGTAGTACGGTTATAGTGTGTTGTTTGTACTTATGGAAGAGGCATGATTGATTTTTTTTATCCTTTCAGGAAAGTACTCTACATGGAAGTATTTGAATATGAATCACCGCTTATGAACCCAGAACCACGAGTTTTTCAGTTTGTATCTCCTGATGACCCAAATTATGAGAATCCTTGGAAAGAAAGTTTTAAACAGTTGGTGAGTTGTGTAAATAATAGAACAGAAATATTCCTTCTAGCTTTAAATTGTCTCAATGTGTGTTTTTATTATTTTTATTGCCCCCATACCCCTGCGTTTGTGTCTGCATTTGTTTCATGTCAGACTAATTGGATGACGTTATGAATCAAAAACTTTTTTTTTTTTGAATATTATTAAATACTAGTAATTAGGGACTAGTAATTAGGGACCGGTTCTTCTTACGAGTTCAGCCCTGGTATAGAATAGTCAACCTTGCCTTAAATACTTTTGACATGGTTCACACTTTTTACTTTGTGGTATGTTGAACAAACACAACAATTGCGGTCAATTGAACCTATAAATGGGCTGAAAATGTTTGAACTCCTGCATATTATGAAACACTTCCCTATACAGTTATTAATAACAGTGTCCTTAGAGACGAATGTGTTAAAAAAGTTCATAAAGTGACACATTGATACCATATTAAAATATAGCTACAAACAGTTGAAAATTCATCCCAATTTCTCCCTTTACTGGTTATATTTTAAAAATCTCACACATTCATAGTTAAGATGTCAACAGTTGAAAGGTCATCTCTAAAATGAATGTTAAGATATTTTAATTGTACCAAAAAATCTTCATTTTGTGACCCCTTGTTCAGCGATGCAGATTTCTATTGGCCACTAATACTAGCGTTATACAGATCTTAACCTTTGCTATTCTTTTTTAATAGCAGTATGCTAAGAAATCCAAGTGCTAAAAATTTTGTCCAAACTTTTTGAAAAATAAATGGAAACAGAGACATAAATTTTATCAATGAAAAATTCTGCGTTGTATTATTGATAATATTGGGATTCAATAACCATATTTAAATACTCTGCCGTGTGACACTGATAACTTACATATCAAAAACTATTCTGAGGGGGGTGGGTTGAGAACATCTATGGTTCAGAGATTACAGCTTAGAGGATTGTAACGGCGCAACAGAACTATTGACCAATGGTATAGTGGTGAAAGTCCCATTGCTATTTTTCTTTATTTTATTCTTTTGATTGGTGACAGGGTGGCGCTTTTGGCATTGAGCCTGATGTGCCTGCTGTTGTGTTGTATATATTCCAATTCCAGCGAGTTCAGCACCCACAGTATGCAGGGGATACCTCCCAAGCCCTTGCTTGATAGAAGGGCATTGAGAAAAATTCTCATTAGTGGTTTAAAGGATCAAGGAAATAAACATCTCAATTCCATGGGAGGGTATTTTAATCTGACATAAATATTTAGTGTTTGAAATTGCAACTTAGCATCACATTCAGATATTTTTTTTATGATAACTGGTTTGGATTCCTGATTAATACCCTAAAGAGCTGTGTTTTAAAAAAACAACTTAGCTTCCACGTTTAGCTAAAGCTGTTACATGTCTTAGATACCTCTCGTGTATGTTGTTGATACTTAAAACTAAACATCTTACCATCATTTCTGTTGAGGGAAATTATGTTGTCACTATCATGAATAAGTTTTGTAAATTGAAGTTTGTTTAAACAATTCTCTTTTTTTTTTTTTTTTTTATAATTACAGTATAGAGGTATTCATGTTTCAAGACACAATATACCGTTGTGTGAAACCAATAAAGGCAAACGCATGAAAGGCAGGAACATCATTGTAAGTTTTTCTCTACCCTGTACAATATACAAAGTCTACAATTCTATTTCCAGAGGCTGGCAGCTAATGTTCTCCTTTTTTTTTTGATTTTTCCAGAATTTTGACACCATTGAGTCAGCTTACAACTTTGTAGATACTGAAGACTTGGAAGATGCCCTTATTTTTATTCACTCTGGGATTTACCATGCAGAATTTCTGCTTATAGACTCACCTGTTTCTATGATCGGTGCAGGTAGGGCTAAGTTCACTCCCCTGTTACTTGGAAGATTAATGCAGTGTAATATCGGCAGTGGTCATTCGTTTCAACTTATCATGTATACAGGTCTCAGCTGACATTTTCAGTGGTGAAGCGTGAAATTGTTATTCATTCATTATTTTGTATGTCTTTTTGGAACTGATTGCTTACAGACGTGCTTTTAGATATGAAATTAAAATTTCTATTGTTTTTTTTTTTTTTAACTAAGTAAAACATTAATTAAATTTGTTTTTATTAAAAGTGCACACGGTTAACCTGACTCATATCATTGAGCTATATGAATAAATGTATAATTTTAAAAAAGGTGCGTTCTAACTAGCTCAGCCATGGGCAGACTATGGCCAGCCAGACTGTTTGATCCAGCTCGTCACTCATTTCAGAGAGTAAAGCACTGTAATTTCTTTTTATGATATGACGTTTACATTACATTATATTTGTTCATGTCAACGCTCCATCCACCTTCTATTGGTGTGGCCTGCCAGTCCATTTTATATACCCATTGTGGGCCACAACTAAAAAAGTTAGCCCATCCTTTAACTGGCATCTGTTGGACACAAGATCTGTTCAATGCTCAATAAATATTTTTTCTGATATAAAATGTATGACCAGCAGTCAAAGGTTGTAATTTCTTTCTTTGCCCTGAAATAATTTTTAAACCTTATTCTCTTCCAAATCCCCATAGCCCCTGGTAATGTGATGGACCATGTGATCATTGAACGAGAATCAGAATCTACAATTATGTTTGTTGAAGGCTGCCGAAGAGCTTATTTAGGCTATGTAACACTTAAAGTAAGTTCAGATGTGACATTCTAAAAATAAATTAAAGCTCTGACTTTTAAAGTAAGTTTAGATGAGCAATTAAAGTAAGTTTACATGGACACATAAGTTTAGATTTGACATTTAAAGTAAGTTTAGATGGACACATAAGTTTAGATTTGATATTTAAAGTAAGTTTAGATGAGCAATTAAAGTAAGTTTACATAGACACATAAGTTTAGATTTGACATTTAAAGTAAGTTTAGATGGGACACCTAAAGTTTTATTTATGAATGTTCCTTACTGAAAATCCATTTGCGCTTTTTAAATCTTTCTCCTTTGTGGGGCATGTTCTGCATTGAAGTGACAAATGTCAGTGATGATTAAATTTGAACACCTTCACCTTATTTTTATATTGGTAAAAGTAAATTAAAATTTGTTCAAGGCATTATCATGTATATAAACATTTATATAAACTGCCTGATGACATTGAAGTAAATAACTATGACCTCAGATCAAGTCATGTGACTGTCAATTCATATAATGCAGAACTATGATTTTACTTATACACTGGCAGTCTCTGATATTATGAAAATTGATTGTGAACCGGAGACATCACTAAGTTCACTTGATGTCAGTGTGCTTTCCGAGAGTAGCTGATGAAAAAAAAAATGCATAACTTATATATTACACAACTTCAACTTTTGTCTTTACGTAGCTGTTACAGCTCTGGTTCGTATTATCATTTCATTTGTTTCATTTCAGTTTTCTCCGGATAGTACTTCCACCGTCCCACATCATCGCCACTATGCCCTGGAAGTTGCTGAGAACACACAGCCAATTATCGACCATTGTAAAATTAAAAGTTTATCAGTCGGTAAGTTCTCGTTCTTTTTTCTTGAATAGTTTTTATGAGAGAGGGAAAAAAAATGGTCAATCAGAATACTCTTAGAGGAAATTATTGTAAAGCCTGGTGTGAGGCTGATGGTCTAAGTAGTAATGTATTATAGTTGTAGGTATTACTTGCCGACACACTGGTTTGAATATTTAAGATGTTTCTCTGTCAGACAGCTGACCAATCTGTTCCTATTCAATTCACACATCCACATATAATTACAACCAACAAGTTTTCACAGGTTACTCTTTGTTCACTCAATTCATACATATTGCAAATATAATCCCAAGTTTCACTGGATGGTTATGGATATCAGAATCCAAAATAGAACATTTCGCATGCTGCCACAATCGGAAAAATCTACCTCTCATCCTGGTGGAAATTCTCAACTCCTCCACTTCCAAGTATTCACTTTCACTTCCTTTCCACAAAAAATAACATTCAACTTCTTTATACATTCATATTAAATCCATTCAGGACTTTACAGATATCTTATTTTTTATAGTTTTTTGTTTTCTTCAAAAGTTAAACTCTGATGCTTTATAAAATTACATTTGTGCATTACAAGCTGTTCATGCTCTTCACATTTTTATGTTGTATTAGTAAAGATTAGAAATTGAGGATTTCATCTTAATGCCTTGAATTCATTTGATATTTCTCAATTGAATACTTTATAAAGCTGATATTTTTTTATATTTTTTCTTTTACATATCTGCTCACAATCTTTCTTGTATATGATTCTTCTCATAACTCACTATTGACCTTGTGCTTCGGTCTAGGAGTGAAAACATGGAACATCAACTGCTATAAAATGTTTGACTCAAAGTTCTAAAATTAAATAATTTTTTTGGTTTCTTAATAGATATTTACAGTATGTACGTGCACAATATATACAAGCTATACCTGAAATAAAATATATTTTAAACCATTTTAGAGTTTTTCAAGGCGTTGCATGTTATTCAAGTATTAAATCATTTCTGAAAGGGCTTTTTTTAATGTCTATGTCTTTTCCTATAAGGAAACTGAATGATTTGACCATATGGCGTTGAATTGATTTGTTATGAAGTATAAATAAGTAGATGAATAAACCTAGAAATGATTTCTTTTTAATAACTAATAATTAAAAAAACAATTTTATGACTAAAAGGTGCAAGAACTTTAGACAAATTAGTTTTATTGATATTTTTTTCTCTTTACAATATTGATTTACTTTTAAGATTATTCGAATGTTTTTTTTACTGTTTTCATTGCGTTTTTTTTTACTGTTCTTATATATGTGTCTATTTATTACTTTTATTTTCTACTAAGTTGGAGCCGCGGTGTGTGTGTCTGGTCAGAATGCAGATCCTACAATCATCAACTGTGTCATCCGTGACTGTGAAAATGTTGGTCTTTACGTTACTGATAAAGCAGAGGTGAGTATTTGTAGCCAGCATTAATTCTAATCTCTACTTGACCTGAATTAGCTTTCCATGAATTTGTGCATTTAAAGAACCAAGTAGTATGTAGGAGCAAATGACAGAATAAGTGATTGTGTGGCTATAACACATAGTCCAGTGGTCTATTAATTTCTGCAATTTCATAGCAAGAGTCATGTAAACTGAATGAGTTAAAAGTTCCCATAGTAGAATGAGACCGGTGGATCTTTCATTTAATATTTGTGTACTTACCCCCTTTCTCCTTTTAATGCACAGACCTATATAAAGTTCTGTGTACATCTTTCGGTTTAAAAAAAAAAGCAGCGGCCTATTTCACATTTTGTTGAGTCATCAAATAAAAAACGTGAAACGTTAATTTTTTATTTGTTACAGGGTGTGTATGAAAACAACGAGATCAGCGGTAATGCCTTAGCTGGTATTTGGGTCAAGAATGGGGCCAATCCTATGATGAGAAACAATCACATACATCATGGCAGAGATGTGGGAGTGTTTACATTCGATAATGGTTTGGTAGGTGTTGATTATATTATGCTTTAATTTTTCTGCTGCTTGTCGTAACACAAAAAGTTAATGTTTTTTTTTTCTCGTGTTCATTAATTTTTTTTGTTTGATGAAATCTTATTTTCAGGGCTATTTTGATAACTGTGATATTCATGACAATAGAATTGCTGGTTTTGAGGTCAAGGCCGGCGCCAACCCGACGGTGATACACTGTGAGGTACATCATGGTCAAACTGGCGGCATCTATGTACATGAGAATGGGCGTGGCCAGTTTCTTGAAAACAAGATACACAGCAATAACTTTGCTGGTGTTTGGATAACCTCCAATAGTGATCCTACCATAAGGTTGGTATAAGATGCTCTCAGTTGAGATTGTCAAGAGATTGTTATACAGCCTTTGATTTTCATTTTTTTTTTATGTAAGTTTTTTCACATAAATTAAGAGAAGAACCTGCCTTTAAATATGGACTAATGCTGGTATTATGTTTGTTCCTCCATTCTTTGAGTTTACAATTGTGTAGATTTGGCAGGAATTAGTTAGTGATGCAGGGACTGCAGGGGTGGTGCAACTCAAATACAACAGGAGCCCTCATTGTTGTAGACCTCACTGAGTACAGTAATAAAATGGTTTAGCATTTAGTGGGTGTGGGGGGGGAATCGGAGGTGTCCCACAATTACTTGGCCGTAGCCTGAGGGTTTGGGTCTGCAAAGTAAACCATCTTCATTTGAAGGGAGGATCTTTTTATCAAAAAAAGAGGGTAACCTCACAGTTTTAACTTGCATTTCTATAATCTTCTTTTGACCTTTTTTTTTCCCAGGAAAAATGAAATTTACAATGGCCAGCAGGGAGGTGTGTACATATTTGGAGATGGGCGTGGCCTGATAGAGCACAATAACATTTATGGTAACAGTCTTTTTATTTTGTTCTAGTTGTTCTAAAGTCAGTACATGTATAGGTCATTGTGACATAAATAGGGTCAATGCATGTATTGGTCATTGTGACATAAATAGAGTCAATACATGTATTGGTCATTGTGACATAGAGTCAATACATGTATTGTTCATTGTGACATAAATAGAGTCAATACATGTATTGGTCATTGTGACATAAATAGAAAACGTATCATGGTGTTAAAATGTATAAACTAAGGAGACTGAATTTTTTTTCCTATTCTTTAAAGTTTATTGTTCTTAGTATCTAATAAGTAATGACTTTCAAAGCTCTCTTTTTCTTATGTGGTGTATTAGGAAGTAAAGAAAAAACTCATTTTTTTAAAAATGCTTCTTCATACAGGTAATGCATTGGCTGGAATTCAGATCCGTACCAACAGTAATCCCATTGTGAGGCATAACAAAATCCACCATGGACAGCACGGTGGCATCTACGTGGTAAGTTGTTGTATTATACTGCTCATGGGTGTAATTTTTTCATCTCGGTTGTCGTTTTTCTTTTCCAGAGTTATTTTTCTTTTCCCTTTTTTTTTTCGCTCCACAGCATGAGAAAGGAAAAGGTCTTATAGAAGAAAATGAGGTCTACTCCAACACATTGGCTGGTGTATGGATTACAACAGGAAGTACGCCCGTTTTGAGGCGGAATCGCATACACAGTGGAAAACAGGTACATCCATACATTAGCCTGCATTTGTTGTATTTTTTCCCCCCTTTTGGCAACTACCCTCCCAATTTTTTTCCCCCCTTTTTTTTTTAAAAACCCTTAATGTTTTATTCCCAAAATTTTTTTTTTTTTTTTTTTTTTTTTAAAAAAAAAAAGGTTTTTTTTTTTTTTAATTTATTTTTTTTTTTTTTAAATTTTTTTTAAATATTTTATAAATAATTTATATTAAAAACAAAAATAAAAAAAAAAAAAAAAAAAAAAAAACCCTTACACCCCGTGTGTCGAGAAGAAAAGAGGGGAATAATGGTTTTTCTACTGTGTTAAAAGCCAACAGAACTGCAAAACTGAAACTACGTACACAGGCCAGAGTAATTGTTTGAACTAATGCATAGGTCAAGCAAATCAAAGAAATAATGTGCTGAAATCTTTTTCTCTGCATTGCTGCTTACAACCTAAGATCATGTCTGGCTGACCTGTAGAGTTGTTTTTATTTTATAAAAGGTCTCTTAATGTTTATTCAATGGTGCACTTATCATCAGAGCCATTCTCAGGGATCGTTAAAGTTTTTTGGTCACAGAGGTGCACCCAGAGGTGTTCACTGAAATACGTAAGCCAGGCCACATAGGTGCACCCAGAGGTGTTCACTGAAATATGTAAGCCAGGCCACAGAGGCTCACCCTGAGCCAGGCATTTTAAACAGCCTTCATGTCTTCTTCAAAAAGTACACATAATGCTATCCCAATTTCCATATTTCCTCATCCAGTAAAAAATATGCAGGCCATGACTGATAAAAAAATGTTAAATGAATGGAATGTTTCATATAGATGAACTGTATCATATAGAGTAACTTTGCCACAAACTTAAGAATAATGCTTAAAACTTCAGTACAGCACCACTAAAAATCACATACAATGTTTGTACAGCTTATTAAATGTTCTGTTCTTTGTGACATTTGAATACTGTACAGTTACTCCTTGATTAATAATGATGAATATTTCCTGCTTTCAGGTCGGAGTATATTTTTATGACAACGGCCACGGCGTATTAGAAGATAATGATATATTTAATCACCTCTATTCTGGCGTGCAGATAAGGTAAAAAAAAGATTTATAACTTTATGTGCGTTCGTTGCAGTGTCACAGGTGTTTAACATATGACTTTATGTGTGTTCGTTGCAGTGTGACAGGTGTTTAACATATGCAACTGTTAGTTAGTAAGGGAAGGATGGCCAAGGGGTGTAGAGCGCTTGACTGTCAACCTGAGAGTCCCTGGCTGGACCCTCCATGAGAACCAATAAAAGTTTTCCAGGTTCTTGTGAAAGTCCCCCTAGTCCACCCAGCTTTAAATGGCCGACTGACTTAAGTTGAAGTAAAAGCAGCATGGGGTTGTGCTAACTG
Organism: Bulinus truncatus; assembly: GCA_021962125.1. Taxonomy (NCBI): domain Eukaryota; kingdom Metazoa; phylum Mollusca; class Gastropoda; family Planorbidae; genus Bulinus; species Bulinus truncatus. Next base: position 119,370 of record JAGDYQ010000255.1, read on the forward strand.
TACATTCTCTTACAGAAACAGATGAACTACACTTCATCTGCCCTGATGGCCCTAATGGGAACATTCCATTATTACTGATAGGGGTTATCACTGTCACAGTTTTACCTTTTGTTGCTTTTAGCAAATACATTTCTGTGATTAATATATGTGTGTCAAACTGAACATTAAATAATGCATTTTTTTCTTTGGTGTGTTCCCAGATTTTATCTAGGCTAGTGAGGTGGATAAATGAATGATTTTGATTTTCCTTTCTATCACTATTATACCATTGCCAATCTTTGTTCTATATTGTGTTATCTAGCCTGTTTTATAGTTCGTAATTTGGATTGCATTTGTTTAAGTTTTATTATTCATTGTTCTCTCATATCCGCATCAATTTTTCTTTTTCCTATGTGAATTTTATCGTTCTGGATTCTTCTCACCACATTTACATAATTACGAACATCTGATTTTATCTATCACAGGACTGGCAGTAACCCTTTCATCCGTAAAAACAAAATTTGGGGTGGCCAGAATGGAGGGATTCTAGTTTACAATGGAGGTCTTGGCATGATTGAAAGCAATGAGATATTCGATAACGCCATGGCAGGCATTTGGATCAAAACTGACAGCAATCCAGTTTTGCGGCACAATAAAATTCATGATGGCAGAGATGGTGGCATTTGCATTTTCAATGGAGGGAAAGGTTAGGCTTAAAAATACTTTTTAAAAATATTGTATTGCACTATAGGAAATATTAGTTAGTTTTTAATGGATTTTTTAAAATCTCTTAGGTTTGTTGGAAAATAATGAAATCTTCAGGAACGCTCAAGCTGGGGTTTTAATCAGCACTCAGTCACACCCCATTCTGCGCAGGAATCGTATATTTGACGGTCTTGCTGCGGGTGTGGAGATAACCAACAATGCTTGCGCCACACTGGAGGAAAATAAAATCTTCAACAACAAGTTTGGTGGGTTGTGTTTAGCGACTGGAGTGGAGCCCATAATGAAAGGTAAACTGGTTTATTTTATCATAACAAAAGTATACAAAAAAATTGTTAACATTCACTAACTGATAATACTGCTGCAGATTTGTACACATGTTGGAGGTTTAGCTTAATGCATTTGTTTCCACTGTCTTAGACAACATCATATTTGGTAACCATAATATGGTGGACAGAGCAGTAAGTTCTGGGCAATGCCTGTACAAAATTTCAAGCTACACCAGCTTTCCAATGCATAAATTTTTCAGGTAAGTACATTAAAATAAAATTTATCATAAATCTAATGTGTCTGATACTGTTAAAATATATATATGTATGTAATTGCTTCACTGGTTAATATTATTACCATAATTAAATTTTAATCTAAGTTACCCTTTTTTTTTCTTGGCTGTAGACTAAAGAATAAATGTTGCATAAATGACTCCTGTTGTCTAAATTTTAAAAAAATGTGTACGTAATCTTTACATACTTTTTTCTCTCAGGTGTCGGACGTGCACTAAAGAATAAATGTTGCATAAATGACTCCTGTTGTCTAAATTTTAAAAAAATGTGTACGTAATCTTTACATACTTTTTTCTCCCAGGTGTCGGACGTGCAACACCACAGAGAGGAATGCCATCTGTGTCAACTGCATCAACACTTGTCATGCAGGCCATGATGTTGAGTTCATAAGGCACGATAGGTTCTTCTGTGACTGCGGTGCAGGGACTCTGAGCAAACACTGTCAACTTCAGGGGGAGCCCACCCAAGACACAGACACTCTGTACGATTCTGCTGCCCCCATGGAGTCGCACACACTTAGGGTTAATTGATAATACTATATTTGTGTATGTGCTTTTACAGATTATGATTAATGATAACACACAAAAGATGATATTAGGCATGATATTTAATAAAGCAATGACTGAACTGCAAGTTAACCACATCGTACTGGTGCCATATATTATATATATATATTCCAGGCCGTCGAAATTCGACAATAGTTAATAAATAATTTTGAGCGCAAAATTTAATGGAGGCTGGAGCTCGTACCTTCCTGTAACAGAGGACAGAGTGAGCGTGCACATCTCTTGACTGTTTATCTCCATAAGAGCGTGTCTGTTCTTCTTCATGTTAAATTTTTACTGAAATAGTCCTGATTAAATTATTTAAACAGTTGCTGCTTGATAGACACAATGAGCGAAGAGGTAATCTTGTATCCCCCCCCTCCACCTTTTTTTTTTTTAAACTACAAAAGCATAATTGTTTATTATGTAAGCATGATAATAGACTGTACATTATTGATATAGTTTTTCAAAGAAAATTATTCCCTCGATCAAAGTGATGCATTTTAAAAAAAAGAACCATACACTTTCACAGATTATATGGATTAATGATTTTCTGTTTGAATAAATTTTTAGGATATTTTTTAAATGTCTATTTCATTCATTGATTTGATTTACATTTCAATTAAATTAGCAAAAAATCTTCGGTTGATTATTCGCTTGTGTTTACACATAACTTGGTAACAATGTTGTAAATCTTAATGTTATTTATTTAATTTTTTTTTTTTTATAAAAACATTTTTTGTTATATATAGTTCGGGGATAGGTTTATTTAAAAAAAAACTGTAAGATATTTCTTGTCTATGCCAGTGATAACCCCACTGTATCTAACTGCTGGACTTAATATAACATGTGTAAGGAAACTAAACAAAAAAAAAAATTTGTCTTTTTATTGAATTTGTGTGGGTCAGAGCTTATTCATTTTACACCACATAAGCTGTACATGTGTGTATAGTATTATTATTTTTTTTTTTTAACCACCCCAGATTTGGCATCTCTCTGTAACTTTTCATTTGACTTTGTTATTGTACAATTTGTATATTGAAGGATTAAAAATTTTTTTTTTTTTTAAATCTTCATTGTGCCAGGGGTGCTGAAACATTTTACAGAGTTGTGCCATTGGTACATGATTGTACATGATTTGTAAATACATTTCTATTTTATTATCGATTTCATCTTTAAAAACATTAAAATTACACCGTTAAGTTAATCCATCTGATATTAATTTTTTTTTTTTTGCTCTTAAATTATTATTGGCGTAACCGTAAAGCACCTTCCTTCTGAGATGTGCTGCCACCCTTTATTTAAATAAAAGAACTGTAAACGGAAAGCATGCTAAATTATACAAGTATCTCTCCCGCCACAACCGTACCATGATTTACTGCGTCAGGATGCTCAAATGTTCTATACTGGGTTGCCATGTTTTTCTGTTCTGTTGCTGTTTATTCCAATTGAGAGAACTAGCAAATGTCTCATAACTCTCTTGGAAATGTGTTGTAAGATTTTTATGGTTATGGATAAGTGCTCACTCAAAGCTTTATCCTTCTTAACGCAAAGATGATAAAGTGATTTTTTTTTAATGTTAAGTTTTCTAAAGGAACCTTCGCTTTACTTGCCGCCTGAAGAACTATCTAAAAAAAGGAAATAAAAAACACAACACATATTTTTAGTTGATACCATTTGTTAGTAAACTGCATCAGTACTGCACAAAACCATTGACATTAGATTGTTTGTTAGATTCCTTTACATTTTATTAACCCCCCTTTTTTTTGTCTCATTTTAATTACATGCTAAAATACCTCGCTGGGGTGAAGTTAACAGGGGCTTTGTTTTTTTGGCTCTTTATTATTTGTAATGTGTGCGTGTGTGTTTATGAATATTTTCCTTTTTATGAATATAATTTTCAGCAGTGCACACCCAGGGATTGGTTCCATTCAAATTGATTATAAATATTTCTGATTCATGTTGAGGTGTCCAGGTGATAATAATAATCCTTTGGATAACAGAATTGTATGAAATGTGGACGTGTCGTCAATGATGATAGGATACTGTGTGAAGAATTTCTTCAGATTTGGTATGTCTGTATTTCATGTGTTTTGGTTTCTTGATTTATTTTTTTTTTTCTATTCTATTATTGATTTCCATTACTCACAGTATGATTGGTCAATAATGACACGACACGGTGAGATTGGTCAATAAATAATGATACGGCACTGTGTGATTGGTCAATAATGATACGACACTGTGTGATTGGTCAATAATGGCATGACACTGTGTGATTGGTAATCAGGTGATAAGTGCTGCAGTTTCTTTACTCAGTGATATAATTATGACAACACATTGACTTGTACATTTCTTCTAGCTTATTATACATGTATGATGTATTCATCCAACCAAAGAATCATTTTGCACGCTGTCATAAACTTTAGGATGTCACTTATTGAGCATATGTCAGCCCTTACTTTTAATGTGAAAGCCAGCAAAATCATTCGCAAGATATACCTATTTTTTTAAGGGCACCTTGGCAGTTTAAAATATTTTTTTTTTTGCGACCATGAAAAGCTGTTTTTTTTTTAAATAAATTCTTAAATGGCCAGTGCATATCTTCCCAGTGTCCATACAGAAATCTGAATTTTTTTTTTTCCATTATTATTTGTGGCATTTTTTTTTTACTCCCATGCTTTTGTGTTCACCACAACTTTTTAAAAAGAAAATAGCTGGCTTAATTTATTTTTTTTTCATTTCTTTATATGGGGAAATGGTGTTGTTTCATTATATATAATGTTACTGTTTTTTTGTTTTCCCATCTAACTGGTTCCCTTAATGTGATTGATTCAGTTGGGTCTATGACACTATTTGGTTAAGAGTTTGTTTATATATGTATCTTTGTATATATATATCAAACTATTATGCAAAAAAAAAAAAATCTTGTCTTAAACATACAGTAGAAACTCCAGTTCACTCATGTTTCTTCTGACTCTCCAACTTCTTAAAAATGCAGATAAAATCATTTTTTTTTTCATTTTCATTTCACATAATTTATATAAGTAAATGTTTGAGTGGTTAAGTCCCTATCCACTGTCTGATATTTCCTTGTTATTATTTTGTTGGGGGTTGAGTTATTGAATGTAGTTGTGATAATGTATACCTTCAATCATGCTGTGACTTAGTTGGGTTTTTTTTTTTCAACCACACTAGGTGTTTTGGTCATCATTTTTTCTCTTCTTCTTCTGTCTTTTCTTTTTATGTATTACATGAGTTGTCTTCACTTGTAATAAGTTTGTAATATCTTTTTTAAGATTTTGTTTGTAGCATTATTATTATTTTTTTTTTTTAGAGTGAAGCGTCTGGATTATTTGTCTGTTGATTTCTTTTTCTGTCGTCCTTTGCCCATATACAGCAAACTCTTGGTTGTTAAACTTTTTTTTTACGTCTTTGATAGGGAAGGTTTGGGGCAAAAATTATGGTCTGGGTGAGAAATTTTTTTTTTTAACTGCAATGATATGGTCTGAGACCGGCATTTATACTGCTTAAAGAATTTATTGTGTTTGATAGATGACTGCTTTAGTTCAGGATTTTTTTTTGTAATTCCAAAGTTGTTTAGTAGCACTGGCCTACATTTCTTCTTTTTTTTTTTAAAGAAATTTAATTTTAATTTTCTTTTTACTTACTTTTTTTCTTCCGTGTCATTCATAGGTGGCAGAGGCGTAGCTGGGGGGGGGGGTACATATGTCCCCAGGCGCCGAGGTTCAGGGGCGCCAAATGGTATATTTTACATATATTATATGGTTTTCGAATGGGAAGGGGGGGGCGGCGCCAAAAAGGTATTAAAAAGGTAAAATGCCCCAGGCGCGAGTTGCCTTGCCCACCCCTTGCTACGCCTCTGATAGGTAGGTATATTCTACTTGGTTTTTCTTTGAAAAATATTCTTCTACTAGAGCACCTTATGATATTTTTACTGACTTTTTAAAATTAAAGATCTGAACTTTAAACAGTAAATATGCAACACCACTTGGTTGGTTATCATAAATCTACCCTGTTTAATACACATATTTTTTTTTAGATATAATATAATTGCCAAAAGCAAAAAGATAAAAAAAAATTAATTCGTTTCTATTAGAAATGTATACATTTCCATTTTTTTTATTACTATTATTTTCTGACGGGTTCATGAACTTTTAATAATCAAAGAATTTAAAATAAAATTGATGGGTTTTTTTTTTGTAAGGGTGAGTGAGAAAATGGGTTTATTTATGTGCTGGAAAAAGTGAATGTATTTTTTTATTTCTCTCTGTCCCTCCTAATTTGACACCTGTGTATATTCCACTTGTAATTGAATGTTCAAAGCTGTGGTTTTTATGAGGAGAAGTTTTTAATTTAGCACATTTGTAATGTATTCCTTTTTTTTTACTTTCCATCTCCTTTTTTTTTGTCTTGTCTTGCTCTCCTTTGTTTTACTGTAGAATCAACTTGAAGATAAACAAATGCCGTAGAAAACTTGAATTTCAAAAATTTATTATTCAGGTTATTTCATGCATTGTATATTTAATTTTTATCTCTTGACATCATTCATGACATGAAAGCCTTTCTCTATGTAATAATGCATTTCATACTATTAAGAATTAATAAATTGAAATAATTTGACCAATTTGTTTTTTTGTTCACTATTTTCGGTCTTGTAAATCTGTTGATATAAATATTCGCCTAAAATAAAAAAAATTGCACCTTTTTTTTTAATAATAGGTTTCTAACTGGCACAGACATAATGAATGAATGAGACCAACATAATAAAGTTTGGGTTTTATTTTAGGTCTTGGCATTAAAGAAATAATAATCTGGCAACACTTGTTTGGCAACCTTAGCCTGCTTACCACTTCTCCATAACCCACGGGTTTCACATAAATTGTCCCAGGGGTAGTTTTAGTCTTGGCTGGCTATAATTACAGTGTAACAAACTGTTGATGCCTGCCAGAGGTTGCACAGTATATTTGTATAAGCTGTATGATGATTTTTCAGAGTCAAGAGAAGGCCAATTACAACTTGGATGTTAGTTGAATGAGTTCTATAGAACTATAGCAAATAGCAAGACTAATTGTTATTGTTCAAATTGAATCTTTCTGAAAATAATCTTGATGCTCAGTAACAGTAGTTGCGTTGAAGTTTTTGAGTGACAGATAGTGAGCTGTTGAATCTGTTGATAAATTAAATTTTCAACACACACCAGCCATTCACTCTCTCATAACCCAATAATTTAAAATAAAATTAGTTGAGATACGAATTTAGTTGTATTTTGTTAATTTGCAATCAAATGTTGAATAATAATAATAACACTTTTAGGACAAAAAAATATTCATTTACTGTTTATCATCTTTTTTTTTTTAAAGGCCAAAAAAAACAACAACTGACCTTGGGTTTTATAGGTCTTTTATTTCGGTCCAACGTGGGTTTTTCGTTTATTTAATTGTAGTGTAGTAACTAATAGTCTAATAAAATAATAGCGATTTGGGTTCTGCGTTAAATCGAAAGAAAAGAATTAATACAACAGAATTGCAGTTTAAGATACAATCATGAAAAAATCGGATCTGCCCGAAACCAAAAATAGCCTAGTCTACTGATCAAAGGGAATATAACTCTGCAAAGGTTTTGCAGGGTACAGTAGTTACTTCCTACTAATAATAACACTGAAGTAACATTGCCTACACAATCATGCTTCATATATTGTTATTACATGTTGCTGTTATTGTTTACAGTGATTTTAATTACTATTTATTGATTACGATGAAAAATTAATGTCTGATTGAGGCCCGGAAATGGCTTTTGAAATGCACCATCGGGATTTAGGGGATGTTGGTAGTGAATTTATAGTTATCCATTCACCGCTAAAAAATCGTGCCATGTTCATAATGTTGTTACTGTTCTCAATAACTTGCGCATTTTCCCTGAGGTTACATCTTCTGGTGAGTTTACTTTTTATCAAAATTTCAGCTTTAGCCATACGAAATCACGTAAATATAAAATTTACTAAACTTCAGTCAAAGTAAAATCCGATTGTGAATGATTTATTCATTGTTAATAAAAACTTCCAATGTTATTCGCACCATAACCATAAATAAAAAAAAAATGTAAGAAAAGTAAAAAAAAAAAAATTAATGTTCAAATGCATTTTTTTAATAGTACAAGGGTTTTCTGCAATCTCATACGAGATAACAGGATTTTCTATATTGACTATATTCTTTATAAAATACTCAACCATATTATATTATAGCTGCGGCTATGAGTTCATTTAGCCACTGCGTAACGATTAAATCATACAATTCAAACAATTATCATAAAATAAAAAAAAAACAATAATAAAGTTTATATATACTTTATTGGGACCCAAGTCCGAATAGCCACTTAGATTATATATACTATATAGGGCATTCCCATCTGATGTCATACTGAGGTGAGAGTGTAAAGAGTCACCATTTCGTTGAATCTTTATTTTTATAAAGGCAATCTATGCATTTAAAGGCTGCAATACTTTTAGTGGCATTGGTAATACTAAACTATTGCATAGTTTAAGATAGGTAAGGGCTCATCTGGGCAGAAGAAGAGTAGAATTTATGTTTCAGTAACCTTGTGATATGAAGGGATTGTGTGGTGAGCTCAACGCTCAGTCGCCTTTACTTCCCCAACTTTAAGTCAGTTACCATTTAAAGCTGGGTGGACTTGGGAGACTTTCACCAGAACCTGAAAAAATCCCAAGGTTCCTTTTTAGGGCCCCATATTTTGCATTGAACATAGGGCCTATGCCCCTAACATTTAATTGGTAGGCTATCAACATAGGGCCTATTCCCCTAAATTTAATTGGTAGGCTATCAACACAGGGCCTATTCCCCTAACATTTAATTGGTAGGCTATCAACACAGGGCCTATTCCCCTAACATTTAATTGGTAGGCTATCAACATAGGGCATATTCCCCTAACATTTAATTGGTAGGCTATCAATTGTCCATGTGATATTCTATGGCAGTTGGCCATTAATTGTTCCAAAGGCACACTTTTTCCCCCCATGTAAGCTATATCGTTAGCCCTTTGTTCCATTGCGGGGCCCCATATTAGGCGTTAAACATAATGGTAAAATATGAAGGGCCCTCTGGGTCTAAAGGGCATCTATCCCCTTAACATGTAATTGGTATGTATAACTCCTATTGAGCTGTGGGGTTTTATGGGCATCGCCTTTTCCCTATATATTCTTTGTTGAAAAAATGTCAATTGTAGAGTGCGGGGCCTAAATTTACTAGACATTTTTTTTTTTTAAATTATTCATTTACTTATATACATGCAACTGTAAGTACAGCTTAAAAATGCTTTATCAGTTTAAAAAAAAAAGTGGAATAAAATGGTTATTATTTTTATTAACAAGCTGATTCTTTATGGGTTTTATTACATCAAAATGGCTAAAATATGTGTGGTTTCATAAATGCTGTGATCTGGTACTTCTGTAGAGGTGATGTATCAGTCCTTTTGTGTGTACATTTTATGTTAATTCATTCAATTAAGGATGCACATAACTGTTTTCGCAGGATGAAAATGTGCTGGCATCCCTTTGCCTAGTGCTAGCAGTTTCTCTGGTGTTGAAGTTATCAGCTAAAATTCATTCAGGTATTCTATTTTGTATTAAATTGGGTTAACCTTTTTTGTGCCTAGTGTAGGCATGAGAATAAAGTGATGTTTTCTTGTTGCCAATAAAGGTGTTGACATTTTAATTAGGATACTACATCAGGGCTGCCAACTTTTTTCCACAAGAATGATCCAAGAAATTGGTAAATTAAATTAAAAAAAACTAAAGCAAAATATCACTATTAAATGAAATTATCTAGATCTGTTTACAGGTAACTTAATTTATGAGTGTTTCACAAGACAACCCCATTTTTTTTTAACAAACTTTGCCTTGATATAAGAGAAATACCTGTCAAGCAGAGCAAAATTTTTTTTAAATACATTCTAACTGAACATATGAGTGAGGTTTTGCAGTAAAAGTAAGACATTTTTTCTGCCAAGATCTAAGGAATCACTACTGAACTGATGACTCTTCTCTTATACGCTCAGTCTGCCTCAGCATGCTTTACTTGTATCGTCCCACATATTGATTGAAGAGCACATTCTGTCAATAAAGTGTTTTAATGTTTTAGTAATTGTGACAATAGCCCCCCTTATAAAAAGTTAGAAGTATCTCACTTTAAAAAAAAATTAAAGGAGGTATGTAAAATATTTGAAATATCACACTAGTAAGGCATAGAGGTGCGTTTGATAAATCTTTTTAGCACAATGCTTTAAAGAATTTCCATAAAATTAATACAAAGAAAGCAAAATCAAGTGTCTAGATAAGTTCTGTGTTAGTGCCACACAATAATAAACAGATTACGATGAGCCAAGAGATATCATCGATTCTGTTAGTAGCAGCAAAAGACGTCCTACACAATTTTTTAATTGTATCACTTCATATTATTTTAAATAAATAAAATCATACAAATGTATTCATTATTATGCATAAGAGTAATTTTAGTTTTCTGTAACCAATCATCAGAGTATCCATTAAGTCGTATAGGAAAATATGCTTTGATATACGAGTCATTTGGATTACGAGCTGGACTGTGGAAATACCTATGCTTGTCAACTGAGATTGGACTGTTAAATTGTTTTAGGTGGCTCACAAAATATCTGGATACAAAAAGAACTAATTTGGCAGCCCAATTGTAAGTACATGTTCTTGTGCTTGAGTATGTTAATTGATTCAAAATTTTTTTTTTTTCTTCATAGAAAATCTCCACATTCTTCCATCACTTGGTATTCAGGTAGAGACGACCTATTACCTTGGTTACAAAGTCACCCAGTTTATTCATCTATCTTACATTAAAGATATCGTTATTAATGAGGCTATAACCATGGTATGTCCTGAAGTGGTGCTAAATTTTTTTTGCAGGCGCTACTTTTGAGATTTGATTTTTTTTTTATTGATTGAATTCAGTTAAGTTTTTTTAATTTCATACACGACTATCATTTTAATAGATTTTTTTTTTTAGTGAGCTAGCTCATTTACTTTATTTGTTTCATTGTTCTTTACTAGCTCATATCAAAATATTTTTCGTTCACCATGTTTAAATTAAAAAAAAAAAACATTGTTAATATGGGTGTTTCATAAAAAAAAACAACATGCTTTTGAAATTTTTTTTAACTTAAATAGATTATGCACAAATTTGCTTATGTGTATATACAGTAACTTATTTTATTTCAGCATTCCATAATGCATTATTTACTGGTTTTACTAAAGAGTCAATCCAGTGATGAAGAGCAGATTCTCCAGCCTTTGTTTGAAGTAAGTTGGTGTTTTTTTTTTATACATTCATTATTTTATATTACAGTGTATATTTTAATAAGCTTTATACTAATCATAGTGGGACAGATGGCCGAGTGGTGTAGATACTCGACTGTCGACCTGAGAGTCATGGGTTCGATCCTCATTGAGGCCCATGGAATTTTTCAAGGTGAAATTTGGTGCAAAGTAGTCCCACAAGTCCACCCAACTTTAAATGGGTACCCGACTTTAAGTTGGGGAAGTATAGGCGGATGGGCGTCGTGCTAACCACACAGTCCCTTTTTATGCAGAGGTTATAGAAACAGATGAATTCTACACTTCATCTGCCCAGATGGTCAGATAGGGCTAAGGGAACTTTTATACGAAAAGTTATACATTTTTTAAAATTTCCCTTGTTACAATTAATAGTTTTTAGACTTCCGCTCAGCATGTTTTTATGCGCTGCCTTATGGGATAAGATTGTTTTCTGTAACATGTGTTTTTATAAAGAAATTTTCAAATTTTTTTTTTCTGGTTTGCTTTTAGTCTTGGAAATTTAAATCGTGAAAAAATCTGTAGGCACCATTCACTTATCATGTAAAGCCTTTCTTAATTTTGACAACCCTCCCTCCCCTTCCCCCAGGTAATGTTTTTTTTCATTCTTTATCATTACATGTAGCGTTCTGGTCTGACCCCCCCCCCCAACCCCCTGCCCCCTCCCTCTAAGGTGTTATGTAATAAGTGAGTGGCCCTCATGTGTAAATATTTTATTTATTTATTTTGACTATTATTTTTGGTTTAATTTAGCATTCCTGGCCAAAGTTGTCTAGTCTCAAACAAGTCTACAGAGCAGCACAAGAGAAACTTATCAGACAGCGTGTTATAGGTAGCAGCAAAAGTGCACATGTGTCACACTGATCCTGAGAAAACTACCCTGTCAAATTATATCTCTATGAACTGCTCAACACACCTTAATTTTAGCCTAACATTTTATATTATTTTTTTTTACTTTTATACAAATTTTTTTTTTTACAAGAGTCCATGTTTTTTAACTGTGTTAGTTGCATTTATCTTTGCTTCCTATTTTTATGACCAGGGAAAAATGTATATATACATATACATACATACACATATCATTTTCTGTTAAGGCAATGAAATATTGTACTCATTTACTTTATTTCATGGGGGAAAAAAACAACATATTATTAGAGAGTACAAATTTTGTTCTGTATGCACCCAACCATAACCTGCCTCGGGTAACAACTGAAAGATGTTAGAAAAACCGACATCTGTTGAGAGTTGATTAAAAAAAAATATTGATCTTTTAATTTTCATTTATTGCCACTCATAACTGACAAATTTGGACAGTAGAGATAATTTTGACTTGTAAACATGAAACGAGAATGTTTTTTTGTCACAATTTTATCTTGCCAAAAGCTGTGTACACCGATATTGACCAAGGCATGTCCGTTGCATTCCTTTGACAGCAATTTTTTTTAAACTCTTTAAATGAATTACCTATTATATCAAAGATAATTTTGTTGCATGATTTTTACAACTTAATATATATTTTTAACAACTGGTTTATTTCTGTGAGCTAGTAGCTACAATTTTTATATATACGTCCTTATATTTATTTTTAACATCTTATGTGATACCAGTACTTTACTTAAATAGTCACTTAAGTAGGTCACAGTCCACTAGTCATTTCTTGTTGAAAATGTGGTTGAAAAGAAATTTGTTTTTTTTTTATTGCCACTAGTTTTTGGCTTTCTCTGTGAGTTTACATTTTTTTATAAAAAAATTTAGTCTCTTCTTCCTGCCATAAGTTCTATTTTAAACCTCTAAAAGTTGGCAAGCTACGTAAATATCTTTTGCAAATCTGAAGTTTTTGGGTTTTTTTTGTGCTACTTATTTAAAACAACAAATTTGTTACATCTCAGGAATGTTGCAAAACATTTTACATTGTTTTATTTTTAACTTTCACAAACAGATACTTTCAATGTGTAAGGAATATTACACAATGGGTAATGAAATCTTCCGGTGTTGTGATACACATTCTTCTGCCGTCAGCTTAGATAATGAATTGTCATGTCATGAATAAATGTGATAGCACTATAAATGTATTGTGGGCACAGCTGCTTATGATGCGATGCTCATTGGCTCTTGCTTAGGATTTTTGGACTTTGTTGCAGGTGATGTGTGTGACGCTGTTGTCAATTTGTATATGTTATTTACAAAGTGCATACTCTGCTATGTAGTCTCGGGCTCTGGTATAGAATCTAGAGATAAGCCAAGCCTCTCATTTTTTACAGATGGGGTGACTTGACCAGCTTGTCTTATTTCTTTAAAAATCCTTGATAAAAGTAAAGGGCCTCTCCATGCCAGGTCACTTTTTTCAACTCACCTCTGTGCATAACGATCAATTTTGTTTCTATCTTTGCTAAAATAACCAAAAAATGTAATCAATTTTTTTGCCCCCCCCCCTCTCCCCATTATTTTTTCATAATCAAGGATGTTAAATTGTTTATTATAATCAAAAATGTTTTATTGTTTGCTAATGATTAAAAGTTTAATTGTTTTCTATATATCAAATATGTTTAATTGTTTGCTATAATCAAAAATGTTACATTGTTTACTATAAATCAAATATGTTTAATTTTTTACTATAATCAAAAATTGTTTAATTGTTTACCATAAATAAAATGTTTGATTGTTTATTATAATCAAAAATGGTTCCATGTTTTAATTCACATTCTTGCCCTATGCTATGTGTTATGTATCAAATAAGCCAAACTAGAATGTGTTTGTATTTCCATAAAATATACAATAAATCTTTCTAATATCCCCACATGCATTAAATTCTGCACAATTATAGATATCCATCTACACATCTAAACACTTTGTGTATAACTTGCACCAATAATAGGATGTCACAGTTAGAAAGAATTTAGAAAACATTTGTACATTTTGTTTTTATTACATGCTTTTTCATCTTTGGTAATCTTTATTTGTTACCTAACCATGAAAGAAACACATTTTAATTTATTGTTGTTGTTTATTAATTTAACATCATGGTTGAACATAGATAGGTTTCTAATTTTTTAATTGGTGATATATTTTATTTAAATCATTGAATGTTAGAATGTTACAAAGCTGAGACAAGTACTAATTTTGACTGTCTGCTGTGTCAATGTGTTATTTTTGGGAAAAAAAAGAATATTTTTAATTCGTTAGTAATTCGTTTTAAGCAACAAGTTTCTCGACTTAAATGAATTTTGATGTATACTTTTTGACTTGTACTTTTTTTTTATTCTAAAATATTTTCATACAGATTTGTTTAAAAAAAAATTATAAATACAAGATTTGAATTGATTTATCAAGTGTTTTTTTTTAATTTTGAAACAGAATGTTGAAATGTTACATAGTTTAGAGCAGAACAATGGTAGAGGTAATATGGAGCCCAACATTTCATTTTCATTGAATCAGTGTCTATGAGAGAAACTCAATTAAATAACATGTATCTGATGTTCAAATTACATAAATCAACAAATGAGTGATTCTTAGGCTTAACAGGGCATCTGTAGCATCACACACCCTCCCCCCTCCTCTCTCCCCACATCAATATACCTTATTTACCTCCTAATTATGAAACTCAATTTTAAAGTACCACTGCAGAAGAAATTACCGAGTGAACTATTTCTTTGATGATATTTTTATGTCTACCCCCCCCCCCCTCCGCCATATCCAACCCTGTATGAGCTGTCAGCCTAGCCAGCAAACCTTAGAGAATCTGAAGTCTGGTTATCTTTGCCTTCCCCCTATCGGTCATAGCAGGACTGACCAAATAATATTGGTGAGAGTTGGATTTATTTTAAAAGCTTAGGTAATGAACCCCTTGTCTTTATATAGACAACATCCAATCATTCCGTACACCAGGGCTATTTTTCATGGATGGGCTAACTAGGTGGCTCCTACTTATGAGGGGCCCCAACCAGAGCTGTTTCTTATGGATAGGTAAACCGGGATGCTCGTTTTAAGGGGGCCCCAACCAGAGCTGTTTCTTATGGATAGGTAAACCAGGACGCTCGTTTTAGGGGGGGGGGGCCAAACAGCTGTATCTTATGGACAGGCAAACCAGGACGCTCGTTTTAGGGGGGCCCCAAACAGCTGTATCTTATGGATAGGTAAACCAGGCGGTCGCCAAGGGCCCCCATTTCATATAAGTGCCCATTTTCAGGACTTTTTTTGATTCCCAACCACAAGGACTTGTCACATGTTAGAAGGGTTGAACAGTTTGCGGTTGTTAGACTGGAGGGGCACCATATTCAAAGAATGTTTTGGTTCCAAATCTGCAAGAGGCAAGTCTTATAACAGCACTGCATGTGTGATCAAGTTCCAGACTTATATATGGTTTGATTTGCAAATGCAAAAACAACTGAAAATTTAACGAGAAAAAATAACAATACGTGTAGCTTTCTCTGTGATTTATTTTCCCAGTTTGCAAATTTCCTTTACTAATTAATTCGCAGGTCACCATGTAGATTATTCAATTAATGCTAGTGCTCAAATAGTTTTCATATTTGCACCATTTTCCGCTTTGTTATAATTAATTGGCACGGGGGAGGAAGGGGTGTGGTGGGGTAGGTGGTTGGAGTACCTCTTAAAGGCACCACTCGTGCTAGCTACGGTATTGGATTTAATTTTTATAGAAATTTATGTCAACTAAAGGGAGATAATTGCCAAAAAAAAGAGCAGAGGATAAATCGTAATAATTAAATTTACCTGATAGCCTCTCCCTGACCAAGAAAGTTGCAAAGTAAAACCTTAGTTTATATGGTGAGTGTTTATTGCCATTGGCGTCTTTGTAACGAACCTTTTGGAATCATCTTAGGAGCCCCTCCCCCTCTCAGTTATCGACGCCGCTGTTCATTGCAATTGTGCCGATGCCGAGTAAAACGGAAGAAATATTTAACTTAATTCGCACTGCAGCAATCAGGCCCGATTTCGTCTTGATCTGGCCTTACATTTACCAAATGATATTCTCCCAAAATGTATGTTACCATAATCTGTTTAAACAAGTATATATCACATTACAGTCTTATATCGTAGCCTACTAATGGTGTATTTAAAGCCCGTCACTCACAGAAAAATGGTGGTAGTTGACAACATGGCAGTCCTTACATCTTGGGAGGAGGAGGGGGCCCCAGAGAAAGACGTACAGGAAAGATGCACAGTTTATTGGGTTGCGGCTAAAAAAAATCTCAACTGAAGGGCCCCTTTAGCCGTTTGAGTCCCTTTAATAATAGGCCGCATAGTTTGCTTATACATAAAAATACGGCTCAGAATGGGCCCCCTTCCCCGCGAGTTTCGTGGCCCCCGGATCCATGCGATAGCTGCACCCCCCTAAGACCTGCATGTAGCTATTTATCCCCAATATATTGTCTGCATTAGCTCACCTTGTTTGGTTGGAGTTTTATTTATATCACCGTAGGCTTTCTAAAACGTTCTTTGTTGTTCAGAGATCACATTATTTTTGTTGCCATGGTGAGCCAGACGCGGCGAAGAATTAATAAAAATTTCCCCGCTCATCAGTGTACTTTTTTGTTGCTGTTGAGTTTCATCGCTATTTTACTTCTCACGCTAGCACGTGCAGAAAATCCCGCTGAACACAGCAGACAACATTGATAATGTCTGAGGTATGTCATGTACCGTGCGGTGTCAAATCTAAAAATGTCTAACTTCAAAAGACGAAGAGTGTACTTACGGCACGCTCATTAATTCAGAGTCTGTGATCTTCTGCTCCATATCATACCAGGAGAAGAGAAAAAAAAATCGATCTTTTAAGCCTAATGGAGTGTTGGCAACAAGACAAACTGGCAATACTTGAACCGGTTTCTCTTTGCCCAGGTTTTTGAAACTGAAAATTAAACACACAATTTAAAAAAGTCTCCTATATCTGTTAAAAAAAAAAAGAAATGAATGAATGAATGCAGTACTTAACAAATATTAGCTAGAGCAGGGGTGGACAAATATTTTGAATCGCAGGCCACATAGGGTTCGTAAATTTGACAGTTTGGGTCGGACGAGGAGCAGACGGATGGAGCAATGACACGAACTAAAATAATTCAATCAAAACGTCCTAAGAGTATAGTGCCGTGACTTCACTCTGGCGGGCCCAGTTAAACAGCTGGATCAGGCCCATAGGCCTTAGCTGAACTAGAGTCTAGAACAGAACTGGATAGGCAAACTAGACGACCGCATAGCCCCCTCCCCTTCTCCCCCGCGCTGCTAAAGGGCCCATTGAAGTACCAATGACTATTCAATCTGCGCAAATCATTCGCAGGGCCGGATATAGACTTGATAAAGCCCTAAGCTATTTGAGAAATGGGGCCCTTTATAAGTCCAGATATTATATGGGGTGGGCACCCAAGAAAGTAGGGGCCACAAGATATAGGTTGTTTAGCTTATACGTAAATCCTGCACCGATTATTCGGAAGTAAAAGAAATTATTTTCATCTACCGAATCCAATACAGATTATCAAGCTGTGTTCATTCATGAACATTTCTAGTGATCCAGGCAGTCTCCAGAAGTTGAGAGACACAGCAGGTCTGATCTGACAGGCTCTAAGAAACTAAGTTTCAGCCCGCAGTATTCACTGAGAGTTCATAGATAAAGCTGTCCAATGGCTGTCTTCAAGATGTTGCATATAATTAGTTGACAGGAGAGTTTTAAAATAGTTTGTATGGTCAACGAGAGTGTTCAAACTTACAAAACGATTTGGCTTTGAGAAGTTAGTGATCATTGATTTCAAATTTCTCGAAACATTTTGGCTGTCTGTCTACCACCAGACAAAGCACGTGAAATAAAGGCATGTTTTAAATAAAAGGGAGATGTGTATATTTTCTAATAAAATGAATTAATTATCTTCATGTCGTGCTCATTTTCTTATAATAAACTAAGACGCATTTCGAGAAAGAGAGGGGGGTGTTTGTGTGTGTGGGGGGATACACACTTCTGACGTGCAGCCACGTTAGGCGACACTCTATTTTCTTGTAACCCCTGGCAACCAAGTGGCCATATTGTATATCAGAACACAAATGTTTTCTTCATTTTGCCCCCCCCCCCTTTTCCCTTCGTTTCCTTGACGGCTAGTACAGTTTTTGGTGCACGCACGCTACGTATTTCCGATAAGGGGAGAGCAAAAGATGTTTTTCATGTAAAATTGCGAGCTTTATTGCGCAATCCAGAGTTACGCTCCATGAATTATTTTTTTCTCATCTAACTTTCAGATTTGGCATGGCAACCAACTGGCTGCATTTTATTGCGTAATTAGCAAAGTTTAAAAAAAATGAGAATTCCCCCCCCCCCCCCACAATCCACCCAATTTTTTTTTCTTTTTTGAAAGAATGATGTAATAGGGTGAAGTGTCATTTCTTTGATAACATTTAATCATTTTTGACATATGTGTGTGGAGAAATAGACGGAGAAAATATCATATTACTATATCAGTGGTGGCGAACCTATGGCGCGCGAGCCACAGTCGGCATGCAGAGCCTCATCAGTCGGCACGCGACTGAAATATCGCTTTCTTTAATTGTAATTGGAGTGTTGGCACTTTGCTATAAATAAGTTGTCTTCTTTTTGTTTTGGTTGAATTTCGGGCACGCGGTCTCAAAAAGGTTCGCCACCAATGTTCTATAAATAGATGAATTGAATATGGGGAAAAAAAAAAGAACTTAAAAGCCTCATAGACTGAGGCAGCTCGACAACTATTCAATGACCCCGAGCCTTTGTATCCCAGACGCTTTTGAAATTTTTAATAACATTTTTTGGTGTTGGATGTTTGGCGACCGAGTCAGTCCAGTTGTGAAAGTTTGTACGGAGGAGAGTAAGTTTACAGGCCAGTGGCGTAGCCAGCTTAACTCGCGCCAGGGGCGCAATACCTTTTTTTAGCGCCCCCCCTCCACCCCACCACCAATTCGAAAAGCAAATAATATTATTTACAATTTTTTTTTGTTTTGCGGACCATTTGGCGCCTCTTTGTGAGTAGCGCCCGGGACATAATGCCGCCCCTCCTCTCTACGCCACTGTTACTGACTGCGACCCTGCGCCATGATTTGAAGACATTTTTCATACGTTTATGTAAGGATGGTATGTCTGTCTTTAAGATCCTGTGAAGCACTAATGGGACGGTTTATGTACAGCCCCCACCTTTTTTTTTAAACATTCCTGCCACAACGGCCATGGAGGCACTACAGGCCCTCGTTTCCCAAACTTATGTCAGGCACATGTTATACGATGGGTTGACCTGTGAACTTTCACCAGGACCTGATAAAATCTCGAGTCGTTCAGCAGGAATCAAACCAAGGACCGTTAAGGTTGACATTCTTGTACCTAACCACTCGACCACCCGTCTTTCACCTTGCTGATGTGTGATGTCCCTATAAGGATGAGATGAAATCTCTTAGATCCTATAATCCATCTCTTAGGTCTTATAATCCATCTCTTAGATCCTATAATCGATCTCTTAGATCCTATAATCCATCTCTTAGATCCTATAATCCATCTCTTAGATCCTATAATCCATATCTCAGATCCTATAATCCATATCTCAGATCCTATAATCCATCTCTTAGATCCTATAATCCATCTCTCAGATCCTATAATCCATATCTCAGATCCTATAATCCATATCTCAGATCCTATAATCCATCTCTTAGATCCTATAATCCATATCTCAGATCCTATAATCCATATCTCAGATCCTATAATCCATATCTCAGATCCTATAATCCATCTCTCAGATCCTATAATCCATATCTCAGATCCTATAATCCATCTCTTAGATCCTATAATCCATATCTCAGATCCTATAATCCATATCTCAGATCCTATAATCCATCTCTCAGATCCTATAATCCATATCTCAGATCCTATAATCCATCTCTCAGATCCTATAATCCATATCTCAGATCCTATAATCCATCTCTTAGGTCCTATAATCCATATCTCAGATCCTATAATCCATCTCTCAGATCCTATAATCCATATCTCAGATCCTATAATCCATATCTCAGATCCTATAATCCATATCTCAGATCCTATAATCCATCTCTTAGATCCTATAATCCATATCTCAGATCCTATAATCCATATCTCAGATCCTATAATCCATATCTCAGATCCTATAATCCATCTCTTAGATCCTATAATCCATATCTCAGATCCTATAATCCATCTCTCAGATCCTATAATCCATATCTCAGATCCTATAATCCATATCTCAGATCCTATAATCCATCTCTTAGGTCATATAATCCATATCTCAGATCCTATAATCCATATCTCAGATCCTATAATCCATCTCTTAGGTCCTATAATCCATATCTCAGATCCTATAATCCATATCTCAGATCCTATAATCCATCTCTTAGGTCCTATAATCCATATCTCAGATCCTATAATCCATATCTCAGATCCTATAATCCATCTCTTAGATCCTATAATCCATCTCTTAGATCCCCACTGCTCGACCATCCGTCCCCACCATTACACGGATACAATTAATCGTCCAGTTCTATTTTTGTTGTTGTGTGTGAATTGACAGGCAACCATCTTGAGCCTCCCCCCCCCCCCACTGTCAAATGACCCCATTCCCGTATAAAGTTCTTTTAAGCCTGGTGTAAATTGGGCCCCAACTTGTACTTTTTGCCTCGCGCCCCCCCCCCCACCATCTCCTCAGTATCTATAGAAGTCCTTGCCTAGGGCTTCCAAATAACAAAGAACGGTCCTGGTGGCCAAAAGTCTCGGCTTCCTTTTTTTTTTCACTTTCCCGCCAAATTATAAACTTTGGGTTATAGTCTGTGATCTGCAGCTGTATAGCAGTGAACGGTTTATGTTTTGTGTATGATGGGATACCGCCCCACATTTCTAGTTTGTGCAAGCTGGGATAACTCTTTACACCATATAGAAAACAAATTTTGACAACGAATAGCGCCCCCCCCCCACCCACCACCCTGCTCTGCTAGAACGCCATTGCGCGGTCTCATGTGTATTCTAATATGTAGGGAATGAATAGAAAAGGTGTGGCCGGGGGGGGGGGGGGATTTGAAATCTCCGGGGATATTTGCGATATCAGATCAATCAAGGGTGAGTCCAGGGCATAATGAATATTTTTTATTTCTTTGTTATTGTTTCGTTTTTTTTTCGGTAATTCCGATCAAGATGAATGTTTTTAATGTCTGACGACTTACTGCATTTATACCAAGAACGTATAAACACACTGTTGGGGAGAGGTGTGTTTGTGTGTATGTGTGTGTGTGTGGATCATTGAATGGATGTGGAGAGGGTGGAGAGAGTGGTAAGTACCAACCATTGTGGATGTCTTCGGATCAGGGTGCAGAGACGCTGCATAAGTACCAGGCATTGTCATGGATTCTCTTGACCTTAACAGGGGGGCTGCATATGTGAACAATATGATTACTGCACACTCCACTAATATTAGAGCTCACTGTGTGGATAACATTAATATATGTCAGTCAACAGTAATATATATCAGTGAACATTAATATATGTCAGTGTGCAAGATGTGATGACGTCATAATTTGAATTAACACAGCTTTTACCGCACATGTACAGTAAGATCAATGCGCAGATTGTATCTTATAATATCTAATTTGTGGATCAATGATATAGTCTCTTGCATTGATCTCTTTTCCAGTAGTTGAATGATATAGTCATGTAAATATCGAATTAATATATTAGATTAATATAAAAAAAAATAAACGTTACTAATTTAAAAATAATTTATTTCGGGCAATTCCAAAAGGCACTTGTTACGGGACCAAACGTGTGGTCTCCGTATTTTTTTTACCCGGGTACCAGCCGTAGATAATATTGCTCCACACACTAACCCTATCCCCAACTCTATCCCTATATCTAACCCTAATCCTGAAAAAAAAAATTCTGAAAAAAAAAAAAAAATTATGTATGTCATGTTCCTTATACCCTAATATAATGGTCACGTTTGGTCCCGTAACAAGTGCGATTCCAAAATGTAAAATAATAATAAACAAATAAGAAAAAAAAATCAACATAAAATCTAATAAAAATGTATGAAAACACAAATGTGGATAAAAAGCATTTAGTCAATAATAATTCAGCGTTTACAATAAAAAAAAATATAATATCATTATTTTGCATAAAAGCACTGTTACTATAAATAAAAAGAAGCATTATATCACCGATGAATCACACAAACACAAGCGCGGAGTGATACATAACAAGATGCACACGTCACTCACCTCAATACATAAAATTATTATTTTTTTTTTTACTGAGCGGTAAGGATTCATTTGGTTTGGCAGATTTAAGGGTAAGAAAAAATCTGGCTTATAAAAAAAAAATCGATACAATAAAATCATATAAAATTAAAAATGAATTAAAAAAAAAAATAAAAATGGTTAGACTGTTGGTCACTGCTTGAAATTATACAAAATGCAGTTGTTTTTTTTTTTAAGGCGTCTCTGGCTTAATTATGCCCCCCCCCCTCCTCCCAGGGGGTCAGTCCTTACACTTGCGATACTGCACAGTGTAAGATAGTTCAAGTTATCATGTGTACTATTGATTTGCAAGAGACCACACAGAGTCATGATAACAGGGGCTGATTCAAAGTACGCAGGGCCCGTGGGATAGAGTAATAGGCGAATAGTTAGGTAAACTAAACCAGGTGACCGCCTGGGGCCCTAAATTTAAAAGGGGCCTCTTCAAATCGTATGCTTAAAGGCCCTTACTTGAGCTCTAAATGAGAGGCCCACTCCCCATCCCCCCCCCACCATAGTTGAATGTCCCAGCCTATGGCCAACGGATGGATACTTCTCTATGAAATCTACGCTAGATGCCGTACAACAAAGCTCCTTTCGCTCTCTCTCTCTCCACCTCTCTCTCTCTCTCTCTCTCTCTCTCTCTCTCTCTGAACTCTCCCATTTTATCTGTGGGCTGAGACTAGGCCTCTTAGAGTCCGTGAGACCAAACTCGTTGTGTTCCTCAGCATATGGAAACTGCCATGCCAGCAAGCTACCCGACTGGTCCATCCAGGGGTCCGCCAGCCCGGGTGGGCACTCAAATAGCACATGTTCCACGGTTTTCTCCGCATCTCTGCAGCGGCAGCGGCGCCTGGAATCGACATCGGGCCTCAACCTCCAAAATTATGCACCGATAGGACAATGTCCAGCGCGAAACTGGACAATACGTGTCTGCTCGACTCTGCTTTGCCCTCACCACGGGTCAGTCTTCGACGGCCGCTCCAAATGACTTCGTACTTTTCTGCCTGTGACCCCGATGTCCCAACTCGAGAGGCGCAGATTGCGTTCTAGCTCGCCGATCTTGGCACATGCGCCCTGCAGTGAGCCACTTTCATCATCCACGCGCTGCTTCTGGGCATTGAACGGCCTCGCTAGGAAGTCGGTCCTGTCATTCCTGGCACGTCCATATGCCCAGGCATCCATAGACAAAGCTCCTGTCACGAGACCCCCCCTTCTATAGTCGCCAAAATTATTCTAGGGCTTACAATGGTTTGCAAAAAACCCCCCACAAATATGGACACGCCCTTGCCTAATTTTTAGTTTGATTTTTTTCTCTCTCTGTGGCATACCCCTAATTCCCTTCCCATTATCCCCCCTACACACAAGTGTCTAGAATTACCCGCCATCAAAATAGTCGATAACTGGTTATAACAACAATATTCGCTATACAATCTCTTCCCCCCCTCCCCCCCCCCCCCCGTATTTTGAAAAGCGTGTTCTATCAGTACGAAAACATCCGCATAAGCCAAGTTGGCGTTTGTAATTGAGTTTGTTTAGCACGGTGGCATATTTTTCTTTATTCCCCCCCCCCCAGCCCTCCACTCCCCCCAACAAAACAACAAATCTGGACATGACGTGACGTCATTCTCAGTTCAGTCTCCATATAAAACAAAATTGATCCGTCGAGAAATATGCAAATTGGCATCAGTCGGGCGTGATCCCCCGATGGAGACAAAATAACACAGGGTATTTTTTTTTAAACACCGGTACAGTGGAAACTGGCCTACTTTTGGTTTACAGTTATCCAGATTGTATACTAAACAACAAAAATTAAAAAAAATAAAAATAATATTTCTATCCTTATTACGTTGGGACATACATGTGTGTGATTTAGTTGATGGTCCATTGAAGATTTTTAAATATATATATATTGATACAACTTTGCCTTCTAGGCTGTTTGTATAGTTCATGGCTATGCATATTATTCCACTACATGCATTTCAGTATTTTATTCAAATTATCAGTTCGTAAATAAATTCAAGAACATGAACTTTTTTTTGCGATAGAGGATGATGTTATTTTTAAAATATATTTTATAAACATGAATATTGTTTCATTTTTTTTTCGCTCATCTTTTAACGGGATTAAAAAAAAAACGAGAGTAGAGAGAATAAATAATCTCTACTCCCAGGAACGGCTTTGAATAAATTCAATAATTCAATTTTTTTAAATACAGAGACTGGCGCTATTCGTCAGGACAAATCTAATTTTTCTTCCCCTCCCCCATACCCCACTCCACCCCACCCCTCCTTTTTTATAAATAAAAAAAAATTAAAGAATGTATTGCCCATTGGGTAAAAAGCTCCCAAGCCAGAAACAGAAAGGTGAAATGCTAAGGAATAAATAGAATCCTAATTAGATTGGACATTTGGTATTGATTATTTGTGTAGTTGTTTTATCCCTTCATCTGGTAATAAATAAAAACGTTGCATGCAATTTATAAATTTATCCTCTCCATACCCTGGGGCGGTTCTTATTTTATTTCTTTAATTGCACCCAAGAAGATTAAATTATATTTTCGTTAAAACATCAACAAAGCATTAGTAATGTCTTTAACGCAAATGAGTGCGCTCTCTCTCACTCTCTCTCTCTCTCTCTCTCTCTCTCCTACACACGCTCTCTCACTCTCTTTCTCTCCTACACACACACACACACGCTCTTTCACTCTCTCTCACTCTCTCTCTCTCTCTCTCTCCTACACACAATCTCTCTCCTACACACACACACGCTCTCTCTCACTCTCTCACTCTCTCTCTCTCTCTCACTCTCTCTCTCGTACACTTTCTCTCTTTTTCCTACACACACACACTCTCTCACTCTCCCCCCATCCCACACACTCTCTCTTTCCCCCCTCTCATTCTCTCACTATCTCTCACACACGCAAACACACACATTTTCATATATATATATATATATCTATATATATCTATACACACACACGCACACACAATGAGGGCAATAATTCAATATCAATATTTCTAAGTCAATATTGTTGACTTCTAAAATCTAAGCGTAACTTGATTTTATCTAATTTTATTTGTTCTTGTTTTGTTGACTTTTTTTTTTGAGTTACAAAGTTGATTATTACATAAGCTGTAAGCAAATGTATTTATTGAACAAGGAACGGTGTAAGGAGAGATATTTCAATGGCGTTATATATATATATATATATGCTAGGTGGTGTATAATGGAGTATCGGTCTTTGAGGGGGGTGTGGCGATTGGAGAGACCACCCTACACACCTCCCCCCGCACATAAAGGAAAGAGGGGGTGGGGGTGGGGGGCGGGGGGAGGAGAGTGGCTGGCGATAGGGGTGTTTTGATGCAACATAAAGAAGACAGTTACAGATGTATTTTAACACACACACTGTAGCCCCCCCCCTGCTCACTTATCAGTACTGCTAAAATACTGCTAAAGTACTGCTAAAGTACTGCTAAAGTACTGCTAAAGTACTGCTAAAGTACTGCTATATCCGCCTCTGTATGCATGCAGTCTGATAATGTGCTCTCATAATGTATTGTATTTTACCGGCAGAACTTCGCCCGCCGCTGCACGTAACGTCACTGTCAGAACCGTTCTTGGAGGTGGTGGTGGTGGTGGGGGGGGGGGAAAGAGTGTTTGGCAAACTAGACGGCTCCTTAGGGCATCCCTTCTTTAACCCCCCCCCCCCCCAAAGCCAAGATGGGGGCCGCTTATGGAGACATTTAATATTTAACCTGTCCAAAGTCTCTGCGATATGAGCCCTTGTCAGTGTATCGGGCTAAAGTGACTTAACAATGGGGTCGGGGGTGTCAGAGGGGGAGGGGAAGATGTTGTCAATAATGGTTGGGAGGCCGACTATTTGCAATCAGCGGCGGCGGCCTTGATAGCGAACAATGAATGATGCACTCCTGCCAGTGGCGTAGCGAGCATAACTCGCGCCCGGGGGCACAATACCTTTTTAGCGTCCCCCGCCCATTCGAAAACCATATAATATTATATGTAAAATATACCATTTGGCGCCCCTTTTGTGAGTAGCGGCCGGGGCATGATGACCCCCTTGCCTCCCCATCACTACGCCACGGACACCTGCATTGGACGAATCATCACATCAGGGTCGCAACTAGCTTGTGGCGCCCATGTGCGAATTAGATATTTTTTTAGCGCCCTCCGCCCAATTTAAAAAGTGCAAGTAACATTTTACAGCACCCTTTACAACCCCCCCCCCCCATTTATAGTTCGGCGCACTGTACGGTCGCACAACCCACAGTACCCTACCATACGACACATCCCACAGTACCCTACCATACGCTACCGCTCCATATCATCTTTGTCGTCTGCCAGAAGATTTTTATGCTGCCAGATGATTGGCTAATTAGTTGTTTTTTTTATCTCTGAAATATATCAGTTGAAAAAAAAAATGTATCTTTGTTACATATTTATTCTCAAAGAGGCAAAAAAAAAAAAAAAATTGAAAGTGAGTAGCAACGGAAATCTCCGAAGAACACAGATCGTAAAATAAGTACATTGTAGTTGAACTCATCAAACCTCCATCTCACACACCAACCACACAAATTCCCACGTACACACATACGCGACTGTGTTCAATTTCAGAGACCATTGCACATCTCTAGGAAGAGAATACCTTTTGTGTAAACAAGTTTCTCATCTCGTGAAGTTAAATACGGATTTTCCCGCCAAAACAGGATATCGGATTCACGAACGAATAGACTCGTTTTTTACAATTCATGTCATGTTCCTAAAATTCAACTCGAGCACATGCATTCAAAATTACTGAGCACTCATACAAACAGGCACGTATATTTAAAAACATCCGTTTCACAATCTTGGTTTTTCTTAGAACTGTTGCTCGCCAAAATTAAGCTTCTTTGACTTACGTCAAGCAAACGTTATCAACTGCAATATAAACCGGAAATAATATGTGCATTAAGATAGCAATGTATGTTTATAAGTTATACATATTTATACAATATTTCAATTAAAAGAAAAACATAACATGCAAATAAAATATTAAAAAAGGATTTCCTTCATGAACAAAAAATACGAGAATAAAATGTTATTTTTAAAAAAATGCATAGGCAACAAAAAATATTGAGTCTAGAGAAATTGGAAATAAATAAATAGAAGATAAGATTCTAAAGTCTGGGCGATAGGCCATTGTTTTGTTTCGCTTATTAAATGTATTGCAACTTTTTGATTTCAACAGACGTCTTGTCTTGGTTGGCGCAACAATCCAAGTCCAGCATATGAAACTCGTCTCCCCACTTGCAATGGGTTGTTTCTGTTTCCGGGTAAACTTTGACCTGCAGTTTCGTTTCAACTCGTAATCCCGCATCCATCTGAAATTGAAGCAAACAACGTCTAGGAATTAAAAAAAAAATTATACATTTAGTTACTGGCATATTTTGACCAACCGGTTAACTCGAGGAGTCACTGCATAGGGCTCCCGAATAACAAGGAACGGCCCTGATGGACAAAGGCGACATTATAAACTTTGGGTTATATATAATCCGTGAGTTGCAGCTGTATAGCAGTGAACGGCTAATGTTTTGTGTTTGATGGGATGCTGCCACATTTCCAGTTTGTGCAAGTTGGGATAACTCTTTACACCTTATAGGAAACAAACAAATTTTGACAGCGAATAGCGCCCCTTTGCCCTGCTTGAAATTAAGATGAGAGTATGTCTTTATAATGTCACTAAACATTTTATTTGGCTAATTCTATAGATACTCGGACCCGCCGAGGGGGGGGCAAATGCCCAGGGGCCCGACGAGTTTTAGGGGCCCGAACTGAGCTGGCCAATCAACTTTTGAAAATATTATTATCAGCACCGGGGGGGGGGCGGGCGTGACAGCCCTGCCCAGGGGCCCGAAATTTCTGTCGGTGGGCCTGTAGATACCCCAACACTGACCAATATATATATATATATATATATATATATATATATATATATGCTTACAGTATTAAAAACTGAATGATAGATTGCTATTACAAATATCTATTCGGCCATAGGAAATCTAAATTCTAAATTACTTTTCCGATTAGTGGCGATTACGTACATGTATATCGGAGATTCCCGATAAAACAATGCCTCAGTAATGTATCACTTTAAGTTATAATATGTTCAAAAGGGGAAAAAAATATGGCGACGGTTGGAGGTAGTGATTCAAACGAGGGATGCGCAATCTGTAGATATATTTTCTGTGTTAGTTACAGTGTTGAAGGTATACTATCTTACAGTCCTACCATAATGTTGAAAAAAATAAATAAATGGAATTTTGTCAGAAGAACCCCTGTGACAGTCCAAGTCCTGGGGAGGGGGGGAGGGGGGGGAGAGGAAGAAAGGGGGAATAATTACCGCCTTAGAAATCATTTGTCAAGAGAGTTATGGGACGTTGTTGTCTTGTCTCATTGTGCGTGGGTGTCGGTCATCTGAGGACATGTCAAGGCTGGGTCAGTTTATTGAGTCGGACTCGTGGCCCGCGGGGTGACGGGACCATCTGTGTCGAAGTACCTATTGGTACGTACGTCATTTTCATAGCCCCACGCCGGGCGCCGCCAACTCTTTTATTGAGTCTTGTTGGCCCACATATTTATTGACAATTTTTTCTTTGATATTTCGGTAATGTTATCTTGCGGGTGGGGTGGGTGCGGGGGGGGAGCTCAACCGGTGATTTTCTAATGGATAGGCAACATAGACGTTGTTACCGTGGGGGCCCCAATAGGGCTTTTCTTATGGATATACCAACTAGGCGACTGGTACTTAGGGTGCCCAACCGGTGATTTTCTTATGGATAGGTTAACTAGACGCTTGCTAGCGTGGGGGCCCCAACTAGAGATGTTCTTATGGATATACCAACTAGGCAACTGGTACTTAGGGGGCCCCATCAAAAGCTTTTCTCACGGATAGGTCAACTAGTCAAATTATGAGCCATCTGGCCACTCACGACTTTGTCTATTTGTTGAACAAACGGCGTTGCTTCTTCCAGCATATTAATTTGACCGGAAGTGGGGGCAGTGCATGTTTTTCAAGTCTGGCCGGCCCCCCCCCCTCCCCATACATTTTCTTACAGCCAGTTATGCCATAATGTTGGATGAAAAATAATAAAAATCTGCCTGCAGATCTGTCCAGGGTCTGACATTTATTAACGAAACAAAAAAAAGGTTTATCCATCACAGAATTCCCTCGATGGCATGTAAAATACTAGCCACATAAAATCTTAAAGTGGGGGTGGTGGAGGGGGGGGGAGAGGGAAGTACTTTAAGAAATCACACAGTCTCCGTTTTGATCTATAGTCCCCGTGGCACCAATTCTAGACAATGAGAAATATCCCGGGTTTTTCTTCACGACCATCTTCTCTTTAACTCTATGTCCCAGAATACACCGGAAAAAGTCTGCGGACGGTGCAAACACTAATTTATTACCACACATTCTTTGACCACAAGAGACAAACTCTGTTTATTGTAGAGCTGCTGTTCGATTAAAAAAATTGATCGCAATTAACGCATGATTAAAATTTTTAATCGCAAATTAACGCACTTTTTAATCGACACAATATAACGCATTTTGTTTCTATTCAAACATGTAAGTTAGAATATCATAGCATAAAATTGGTATAATAAGCAATTCAGATTAATTTACGAAAGAGGCATAATTAATTGTAACAGATTTATTAAGCATCAGCACTAATGTCTGTAGAATTAGTTATTGTGACCAGTTTATGGACATGTATCAATCACGTCAAGTGATGCGAGTTATTGTTTTTTTTAATCAACAACAATGCCAAACAAGTGGTTTTTCTCGTACCATAGGTTCCGAGCTAATGACGTATTTCAACCTCTCTACTCTCTATCCCAGTCATATTTTGCTACACTTTGCCCCCACGTATGTCTTGTTTACCCAACCCTCCACTACCGTACTTACCACCTTCACTTCCCATTCCTAAACAAAATACACACGTCATTTAAATCTCATATGTGCCTTTTCCTTCATAAAATAATAGTACAGCCAGAAAGTACTTACTTGCTCACTTATTATTAACGCGTTTTTTTATTCCCCCCTTTCCACACCCTGTTAGATTTTTGACACTCTTAGCAGCTTCTCTCCCCACAAAGATGACGTTACTACCAACCGTACCGCACCCCCTCTGTCCCATTTTTCCAAATCATGGCACCTGTCAATCCACCAGATGTTCACTAATGGTATCATTGAGTGTCATAATTATTATTAAGAAAAGACAATCCTATTGTTTCAAGGTCATGTAGCTGCTATGATTTTACGTAAGCGTGACAGTTTCTGTATTCGGTGGATTTTTTTTCTTTTTTAAAATCTTGTCTGATCTAGTTATGGTTATAGAATTGGATTATTTACAGATTACTGAAATGACAACATTTGGCTAAAATTTAACGCATTTAGGTGTTTGCGTTAAAAATGTAATCGCATATGTTTAACGCATTAATTACGCTTTAATAGCAGTTAAAAAAAACAGCCCGATATAAAATATTAAATTTAGCACAGTGGCACAATAATTTTGAAAATACAACCACTGTCTCGTGTACAGTCTAGACCTTGATTGACAGGTGTCATATATATGAAACTATTAGTGCAGCTGTTGCAGCCGTGACCGGCCTAATGCTGTATTATCAAAATGCGATAAAAAAATTTGCGCAAAAAGTGATGATACGAAATGTCTAGTATCTTATTATACGCTTAATTTTTTTTTTACCTTCAAGTTGACTTCAATAATACACTATAGTACATAATGTAAACTAGTGAATGAAACTTTTCTCTTTTTACATCGACCGGGAATGGAGCAGGAGGTTTACTTGTTGAAGGGCTATATAACAAAAACATCTTCATTTATATTACAAGTGGTGATTTTGTCGACATTTCTGGGGTAGAGGGTGTATGCGAATTGCAACAGGGTGGGGTGATAGATCTACTTAATAAGTGAACAAACCTTAACTTCAAATTTGTTGAGTGAAATACTGTTATTTATCGATTTCTTGAACTTGCAACATTTTGGTCAAATTAACGCATTTAGGTGTTGCGTTAAAAAATTTAATCTCAAATTTTTTTTGACGCGTTAATCGTAAATTAACGCAGTTTAATCAGCTGCCCTCGTTTATTGTGTTTCTATGGGCGGAGATTGAAAATATCATTGATCCAGACGATTGCAGTAATGACGGAGATTCTATATATGTCTGTCTGTCTGTCTGTTCTTCAGTCTATCTATCTATCTATCTATCTATCTATCTATCTATCTATCTATCTATCTATCTATCTATCTATCTATCTATCTATCTATCTATCTATCTATCTATCTATCTATCTATCTATCTATCTATCTATCTATATCTGTCTCTCTGTCTGTCTTTCCAATCTATCTATCTATCTATCTATCCATCCATCCATCCATTCATCCACTCATCCATCGAAAAAGTACTTCTTGTGAAAGGGGGGGGGCAATAGAATTTTATACTTCGGTAAATGGGAGGGGGATGCTTAAACCGAAATCAAAACCATCACTTGCTTAATTCGAGAAGAGGTCGGGGCCACCCTCTGACCAGAACGTTTTTTTTATTCGAGCCCCGGTACTCCCCAAATAAAGGATCACATGACACTTGTGTAAGGCAGGCGTGTTTGTAAAGTCACTACTCTCTATTTCAAACGGTTTGTAATCTGTTTCACTGCTCTCTATTTCAAACGGACTGTAATCTGTCTGTTTCACTGCTCTCCATTTCAAACGGTTTTTAATATGTTTGTTTCACTGCTCTTCATTTCAAACGGACTGTAATCTGTCTGTTTCACTGCTCTCTATTTCAAACGGACTGTAATCTGTCTGTTTCACTGCTCTCCATTTCAAACGGTTTTTAATATGTTTGTTTCACTGCTCTTCATTTCAAACGGACTGTAATCTGTCTGTTTCACTGCTCTCCATTTCAAACGGTTTGTAATCTGTTTGTTTCACTGCTCTTCGTTTCAAACGTACTGTAATCTGTCTGTTTCACTGCTCTCCATTTCAAACGGACTGTAATATGTCTGTTTCACTGCTCTCCATTTCAAACGGACTGTAATATGTCTGTTTCACTGCTCTCCATTTCAAACGGTTTGTAATCTGTTTGTTTCACTGCTCTCCATTTCAAACGGACTGTAATCTGTCTGTTTCACTGCTCTCCATTTCAAACGGTTTGTAATCTGTTTGTTTCACTGCTCTCCATTTCAAACGGACTGTAATCTGTCTGTTTCACTGCTCTCCATTTCAAACGGTTTGTAATCTGTTTGTTTCACTGCTCTCCATTTCAAACGGTTTGTAATCTGTCTGTTTCACTGCTCACTATTTCAAACGGTTTGTAATCTGTTTCACTACTCACTATTTCAAACGGATTGTAATCTGTTTGTTTCACTGCTCACTATTTCAAAGGGTTTGTAATCTGCCTGTGTCACTGTGTGACGTAATCAAACGGCGTTACTTCAATGCCATGTCGACAATGTCTGCAGTACTCTCCACACCAACCCCCGAACAATGGCCAGTCAAGAACTCTCGAACCAATCACTTCTCTGGTTCAGTAAACCCCATTAGGGTCACAGTCAGAATTGAACTCTCTAACCCATTCAATTCAAGTGAAACAAAAAACAACCTCGTCCCTCCACAATTCACCCAACCCTCCCCCCTCTTCTATTTTTTTTTTCAATGAACCTTTACAAAGTTCACGCCAGTAGCAGGCGCGGACTAATCTTAACTACCTTTTTTCTCTCCCCTTTTTTTTGGTGGTAAAAAAAAAGAACGGGTGGAACGTAGGGAGGGGTGGGGAGGTATTATGACTTGTACTTTGGGGGTGGGGAGGTATTATGACTTGTACTTTGGGGGTGGGGAGGTATTATGACTTGTACTTTGGGGGTGGAGAGGTATTATGACTTGTACTGAAGATCACCTTCTCTTGTTCCTTATTTTTTTTTCAAATCGATCTAGCCAAATTTCTGGTTATCGATTTGACAATGATTTTCCAAAGTGGAAGAACCCCCCGATATTATCCTCAGTGGCGTAGAGGTATTGGGGGAGGGGGGGCGGCGGGGGGGAGGGCAGTGTCGGACATAGGTTAGATAGGGCCCATGGAGCAGAAGAAAATACATTTATATACAGTCATAGTCCACCTCCCCCTTCCCCTCAATGATGAAGGGCGGGGGGGGAGAGGAGGGGGCCCACTGCCAGAGGGGAATTCATAAAAAAAAAACCTGATAAAACAATATCCATCTACAGAAACTTAATTATCAAACATTAATATTGTGAATTTATTCAATTAATTTTGGTGACATTGTGTTTCCTGACAGGGTACTTTAACCTAGAGGAGCCGCCCCCCCCCCAAGAAACATGACGGCTCTGCCTAGACCCCGCCCCTCCCCCACTCCTACCAGCAACCTATTTAAGTGGCTTGAAATAGCCATTGGTACATTACACCACCACCATCGGTCACGTCACCTTTATGCGTTGGGCGCTAATGGGAACAATCTCTGTCATAGGGATAAGACAATTCATGCATGTTGTTTACGTTTGGTGTGTGTAAGACACACACACACACACACAAACGCACGCACTCATGGCCACACAAACATGATCGCCAAATGATTTACGGTCAGTCACTTGACTAAAGGGAAATGAACGCCCAGTGACGTACAAGTATCTTTGAAAGCTTTGCGCGCACACACACACACACAAATTAGAACCAAAACTTAGTTTAGCCGTTGTTTGTGCCAGTTACGTCTGTCGCGTTCCATTGTGTCTGCCATTTACCATCTGGACAAGACAAGTCTTGGAGCTATTCCCCCCCCCCCCACCCCCCAACCCTTTTCTCTTATATCGATCCTAATTTATCACGTTAGCTCAGAGATGAGATGAAATCTGGCCACAAAGTTAAAGGAAGTGTGTGTGTGTGTGGGTGGGAGGGGGTCGAAAAAAAAACAACAACATCTCAGCATGACAAATGATTAAACAAAACACAGAAGCAGAAGTAGAAGTACAGCACAAAGCAATCAAGAAAGCTGAAAAAAAAGGAAAACTTCTTATCGATTATATTTGTCTACCCGGAAATCAATATGATCACGTGTTGTGGTTTATTTTCCCCCTTTCTAAAAATAGCTTTCTGTAGACAGGGCTTATGGCAGAAGTCACTCACAGGAAAAGGGGGGGGGGTGTCTTTTGGGATTCACTCACACCACGACGACTGTCATTGAAACAGATTTCACGTGGGTCGCCGAGAATGTCTCTCATATTACAAACATAATTTAGGTTTACCTTTTTTTCTCTACAGCCGTTGGGGTGCGAAATACGAACCTTTTTTTTTTTCAAAGTGGGGTCGAAAATGGCAAAAGTTTGAGAACCAGTGGTGTAGTTTTTTTTTTCATATTCTATGTCGACTGACCCTGTACCGTGATAATAGAATACTACACTATACTGCAAATTACTCTACTCAAGGCCTGGTCAAGGGAGATCCACGGTCCTCACTTTGATCATGCGCGATGCGCAGTGTTGTTATAACAGGCCGAGAGTAGATCACATCAGAGCAAGGCCCGTTTTACGTGTACGGCCTAAAATGTGTCAAGCAATATACTATACTATACTATGCTATACTATACTATACTATACTATACTATACTATACTATACTATACTATACTATACTATACTATACTATACTGCACTGTACTGCACTGTGCTGCACTGTACTGCACTGTACTGTACTGTACTATACTATACTATACTACACTACACTACACTACGCTACGCTATGCTATGCTATGCCATACCATACCATACCATACCATACCATACCATACCATACCATACCATACCATACCATAACATGCCATGCCATGCCATGCCATGCCATGCCATGCCATGATATTCTATTCTATTCTATTCTATTCTATTCTATTCTATTATATGCTATGCTATGCTATGCTATGCTATGCTATGCTATGCTATGCTATGCTATGCTATGCTATGCTATGCTATGCTATGCTATGCTTGCTATGCTATGCTATGCTATGCCATGCCAAACTATGCTATGCTATTCTATGCTATGCTATGTTATGCTATGCTATTCTATGATGTACGGTACAGCACTGTACGTTGCTGCGCTATAATGTGCTGCACTGTACTGTACTATATTCTGCTTCAACTCTCTCTCTCTCCTTCTCTCTCTCTCTCTCTCTCTCTCTCTCTCTCTCTCTCTCCTATGTCATTCTCTCACACGCTTTATTTGTTTTTTAATTTTTCCTAATTTTCTTCACATTTAACATCTTTTTGAGTTGGATTTTTTTCTCTCTTCTTTATTTCTCATCGGCTGTTCTTCGATCTGGTGACGTCACCCCAACTGACCCAGCCTCTGGGCGGTCGAGTCACCTCCGTCTGAGGTCAATACAGATCGATGCTGACACCAGGGATAGAATGTTGTATATAACACGACGGTCAGTGGTGCGGGGCGGGGGGGCAGGGGAGGGGAGGGGACGGCGGAAGCGGTGCAAAAGAAAGGAATGAAGAGAAAGAGAGGAAGAAATAAGGGCAATGGAGGAATGAAGAGAAGGAAAAGATCGATTGAAGGAGTTAAATACATTGGCAGGGAATAACGGAATAAACAGAATGAATGAATGAATGAATGGAATGAATGAAAGACATATAGAAAGAAAGACGGGGCAGGGAAGTATAAAAGGATTAAATGATTAAAGAAAATAAATGAATGAAAGAGAGAAAGAAAGACAAAGCACATGAGAAAAAGACGAAATACGTAAGGGAGTAGAAGAGTAAGGGGAGTAGAAGAGTAAGGGGAGTAGAAGAGTAAGAGTAGAAGAGTAAGGGGAGTAGAAGAGTAAGGGGAGTAGAAGAGTAAGAGGAGTAGAAGAGTAAGAGGAGTAGAAGAGTGAGGGGAGTAGAAGAGTGAGGGGAGTAGAAGAGTGAGGGGAGTAGAAGAGTAAGGGGAGTAGAAGAGTGAGAGGAGTAGAAGAGTGAGGGGAGTAGAAGAGTAAGGGGAGTAGAAGAGTAAGGGGAGTAGAAGAGTAAGGGGAGTAGAAGAGTAAGAGGAGTAGAAGAGTAAGGGGAGTAGAAGAGTAAGGGGAGTAGAAGAGTAAGGGTAGTAGAAGAGTAAGGGTAGTAGAAGAGTAATGGGAGTAGAAGAGTAAGAGGAGTAGAAGAGTAAGGGGAGTAGAAGAGTGAGGATAGTAGAAGAGTGAGGGGAGTAGAAGAGTGAGGGGAGTAGAAGAGTAAGAGGAGTAGAAGAGTGAGGGGAGTAGAAGAGTAAGGGAAGTAGAAGAGTAAGGGGAGTAGAAGAGTAAGAGGCCGCCCGTGGTAGCCAAGGCCAATGGGCGCCCCTTCATGTATTTAGAAATAATTCCAAGAGAGCCCGCCTGTCACCTTACATTTTTAGAAGTTTCTGTCTGGGGCCCCCAAACAACTCTAGAAATCTCTGTCTAGGGTCTCCAAACAACTCTAGACATCTCTGTCTAGGGCCCCGAAATATTTCTAGACGTCTCTTTCTAGGGCCCCCAAACATTTCTAGAAATCTGTCTAGGGCCCCCAAACATTTCTAGACGTCTCTGTCAAGGGCCCCAAAACATTTCTAGATTTTATATGTCTAGGCCTCCACACATTTCTAGAAATCTATGTCTAGGGCCCCCAAATATTTCTAGAAATCTCTGTCTAGGGCCTCCAAACAACTCTAGACATCTCTGTCTAGGGCCCCCAAATATTTCTAGACGTCTCTTTCTAGGGCCCCCAAACATTTCTAGAAATCTGTCTAGGGCCTACAAACATTTCTAGACGTCTATGTCTAGGCCCCCCCACAAATTCCTAGAAGTCCCTGTCAAGTACCCCAAACATTCTTGGGTCTCTGACTGGGGCCCCAAAGATTTCTAGAATTTCTGTACAGGGCCCCCAAAATACATACATTTGACTCTGTATGTAAGAATACATTTTTAAGACAGATCAAAGAACTTTTTGTTGACTAAACATATTCCTCATTTTATTTCCATTGCAACATAATCCATGCTAAACCTTTGTCAATGTTTTCTTTTAATCCATTCTTTTAAAAGGATGCTCTATTTTCGATGTTAGTGACGTCACAAATAAGTTAACTAGACCTGAAAAAGTAAACAAACGATGAAACACCGGAAAGACCCCTCCCCCTCCGGACACACACATACACAAACAATAACAGGGGAACATCTAACCCAAAAAAAAGCTTGCAATTTGAACGCCAAGATATAACGGGCAGCAAAATTTAAGTTATCACCGGTTCACCGTCTGCTATGACGTGCGGACGGCCGAGTTTCAAAGGGGAGGGAGAAGGGGTGGGCACGGAGAGAGAAAATAAACGATTGACCTTCAATGACCCCTGTAATGTATGTTTGTGAATAGTGACTGTTGGGCGGGGGGGGGGGGCGAATGAATATGTGAGCCCACCAGGTTATCAACCCGTAATCAGCTCCCTTACTAATGATATACATTTTGTTTTAGTAGAGGCCCAATCAAACTGGTTTGAATTAGGGCCTCTAACGGTCTTAAGTACGGCCTTGGTAACGGGCCCGTACCACTAATAATACTACAGGGATGAAATATAAATGGGTCAATTATTCCCGCCTCTCTCCCCACCCCCAAACTCATGCACGCAAGTGCCGGAGCTGGCCCACGCTTCAGGACGGCCGCGTTAGTGAAAGTGTAAAGTGTCACGTGACAGCCTTGTTGCAGTATACTTGGTGGCGACGAGGCTGTGGGCTCGATCCCTTTGGTGCGTGTCGGCGGTTTGAATCCAAAACCAATCACCTTTAGCATCTGATGGGGGATAGGGGCGGGGTGGGGGGCGGGGAGCCCATGTCACTATTGTGAGGCCCGGTAAAATCCTATGTTTCCTAACCACGGGAAAGGGCGTTGACCGTGATTGAAGACTTTCCCCATTGAGTGGCGTCACTAGAGTGTGCGTGTGTGTGGGGGAGGGGGGAGGGGGGACGTGTAGAGAGGTTTACGACGGTGTCTTGTCTCCCCCCCCACCCCACTCATACATCCCTCTCCCCCCCCCACCACATTACGGGGAAAATATGCAGATTCTGGCAATCACGTGATAACAGAACAAAACAAAAACATTGTCCACGGGGAGGAGGGACTTGACCTTTGACACCGGTCACTCCACCCACCCCACCCCCCATAGCCCGGCAGACGATTAGCTCATGACATCCATCAATGCCCACTGGGCCTGTCCGATGTCTCTCTCTCTCTCCCCCCCCCCCCCTATTTTTTCACTTCAAGCTTAATTCAGCCGTCTGGAGGAACACACGACTGATCGTGGGGGGGGGGGGGGGAGGGGAGGAGGGGAGGTCACTGTAGGCACGCCGCAGTCCACAGGAAGGATTAGCTACGTACCACTTGAGGTGCTGTGACGTACTAGTAGTGATGGCGTAGCTTCTGTCTTTGAGAGTAATTTTTAAAAAAAAAAACAACAACCGGGGGCGCCGGCCTTGGGCCTCTTGGCCCATGTCTCAAATTATGTCCCCCCCCCCCTGTGTACTTTGACTTACGCAGCTCAGCACAATTAAGGACCGTCGTAAAGGCATTACACCCCGTATTACCCAGGAATCTGTTGTGTTTTAGACCCCAATGAAAGTCACAAACAAACGTGTATAAAGAGTCAAATTGCATTGGGCCCCCTTTTCGTGGTAAGACACACCCCCCCGTCGAAGTGCCATACTGTTTGGTTCGTCAAGACGGTTCGATGCAGCTACTGTGCTCCCTATCGGACCCTGGTTGAAATTGAAAAAATATAACAGAGACCTATCATGTGACGTGGAGGAATTCATTACATCTGCCCCCTCCCCCCCCCACACACCCCCCTCCTGGATTGTCCGAAATGACGGTCACATCCAGACCACAACAACAAGTCACAACAACCCATTATAAGAAGCATATAATCATACCAGGTCGCCCTGGCACCGCAAGCGACGCGCCCTGGGCGAGGCAGTAAACAACGCAACCTCCCCCCCCCCAGCTCATTTCCCACTCTTCCCCCCATACACAAAATATGTGTATTATCTCCTCTCAGTAAACCGACCATTTTGTCCAGGGGCTGACCGGAGACTCTGTCTCTTGGTGTCTGCATAGCCCGTGCCAAATTAACTTTTTTTCCATTGCAGACGACATCATTTCTGCAAAGCTAATGATTGGAAAAGGAAGGGGTGTGGGTGGTGGTGGTGGGGGTGGGGGTTGGACAGACATGAGTCGTCACGGAGAAAATTAATAATCTTTATTTTATTTCTTCGCATTTCCCTGCTCCCCATCACCCCGAAAACCCTCGGTAATGTCCATAATTGACCATAAATTTGTTGTGCCATTTTTACAGCTTTCACTAGCTGGAGCAGCCAAACAGATAAAAAAAATACATATTTGGCCAGAATGATCGATTTTTTATTTTTAAAACGCCAATCTGGCCAAAATCTGGCTAGACTAAACGATCTATTTTTTTTTTGTAAAAGGGTTTGGGGGGGTGGTGTAATAATAAAGAAATAAATGATCACTCCCGAAAGAGTTGATGGGAGAATAATGCACAAAGATATGAGCCACGTCTGCTGGGTGCAGACATTTATTTGAGTACTCTTGGAAGATACTTCTTTTATTTTTTACATCTTTGATACCTAATAAATATTTCCGTTTTACCAATAGTCAAACTATTCATAAATACAATATATCGTTCTGTTCTAAAACTTCTGGGCTTCTAAAGCTCCATAATGGCACAGTTTAACCCTTTTAACGCATTTATTTTAAACTAGTAGTTGCCCGTTGCATTCGCAACTAAAGGTTTTATCTCAATAAAATGTTTAATATGAGAATAATCGTTTAAAAACTACACGCAAACCGGCAGCAAGACCAGAAGCATATAGTTAGCAATGTAATATGTACAACTGGCTGATTGGGGACGGATGGTCGTGCGGTGTAGAGCGCTCGACTGTCGACCGGAGGGTCCCGGGTTCGAATCTCAGTGAGAACCTTGGGATTTTTTCAGGTCCTGGTGATAGTCCCCAAGTCCACCCAGCTTTAAATGGGTACCTGACATTAAGTTGGGGGAGTAAAGGCGGCTGGGCGTTGTGCTAACCACACAACCCCTTCATATGCCGAGGTTATAGAAACAGATGAATTCTACACTTCATCTGCCCTGATGGCCCGTTAGGGTTAAGGGAACTTTACTACTACTTACTTACAACTGGCTGATTACTAGTCGCGCTTTTTAAAAAAAAAATAGTATAAATTTAAATTACCATCGGGTAATGACGTCATAGAGGCTATCCCAAGTGCAGAATTATTTATAGCGTCATCCCATTCTGCACGGACGCACGCAAAGAATAGCACTTTTTAGTAGGACATTTTCGTCATTTTACTGGAAGTGTAATTTATAACGAGCATGATGCCTCGATATTCATTTTTTTTTGTTTTGTAAAAATAATTATTATCTGGCCTGTCTGAACATTAAATTCACCCCATACCATAAATAAGGAACATTCAACTCAACATACACACCAGTAGATAGTGATTTCAATATGGTCTTATATTTTAACTAATGCGATATTACGTAAACTATTTTACATCACATTCAAAACATTGTTCTCCCCTCCCACCTCT
Source organism: Bulinus truncatus (assembly GCA_021962125.1). Lineage (NCBI taxonomy): Eukaryota > Metazoa > Mollusca > Gastropoda > Planorbidae > Bulinus > Bulinus truncatus. Next base: position 160,539 of record JAGDYQ010000255.1, read on the forward strand.
CTGACACCATTCGCTGCGGTATTAGAAAAAAAGGGCGTTAGCTGCAGGCGTTCTACCAAAACAAAAAAAAACCCACTGACCTCTATAACAATGGGCAGGTAAGTCCTCAGATTGCTTTTGTTCACGTCAAACCCCAACGTTGACCAGTCGGCGTGGTAGACGCAGCAATTGTCGTCATTCCGTTGTGGCTTCTGGCGGTTGATCTCCAATTTCTCGGCTTTCAGAAGAACTCGTCTGCGAAGTAGAGATCAAAACAGTTCAGTGGTGCGCATGTAGAGAGAGAGAGAGAGAGAGAGAGGAACAGGCCGAGCGCCGTTAGACAGACGGACACACATGCACACAAACCGACACACAGACAGGCTGCTAGAAGAAGCCCCCCCCGTCCCCCATCCCCACTGTCAGTGAAGTCCAAGGTGACAGGCTTGTTCGCCTAATTCTAGGTCAAGGTACAACATGCATACAGACCAGCAATGGGCTAACTAATTGGACGAATCAAGCCTGCCTCGTTCAAGACGTCTTAATGTTATGGCCTTAATGTTATGAAGTCTACATTAAACTTAGATTAGATCCATCTGCTCTTGGTGGCCCGCCGGTCAAATCTACACATCCGATGTGGCCCACGAGTCAAAAACGTTTGCCCACCCCTTGACAAGGACAAACACAAACACCGGAAGCCATAAATACTTACTGAGACCGGATATTTGGCCAGCCATGTTCTAATAAAAGGTGTTCGGCCATTAAGCGTAAATGTCGTCTTCGAATCCTGGTAGGGAGGGCCCTGACAATCTCTTAAATCAAGGGGCACATCCCCTCAAGTCACTTTTAAGTATACTGTGACATAATTAAGTGTTCATGGCAAGTGCTCTTTGAGCCCTCTCCCGCCCCCTTCGCCCCGGCCAAACAGCCTCGGTTAGTGTCGTCGACAGGGGGTGTAAACCGAAACAGCCACAGATTGACCTATCGTTCTGTCGTCACTGATTCTTTTACGTGGTGAACATTTCACACCTGTATCTTGGCCACATTCTGGGTCACTTACTTGCTGCATGGCCCCACTGTTACTTGGCCACATTCTGGGCAACTTACTTGCTGCATAGCTCCACTGTTACTTGGCCACATTCTGGGCCACTTACTTGCTGCACAGCTCCACTGTAACTTGGCCACATTCTGGGCCACTTACTTGCTGCACAGCTCCACTGTAACTTGGCCACATTCTGGGCCACTTACTTGCTGCATAGCTCCACTGTAACTTGGCCACAATCTGGGCCACTTACTTGCTGCATGGCCCACTGTTACTTAGCCACATTCTGGGCTACTTACTTGCTGCACAGCTCCACTGTTACTTGGCCACATTCTGGGCCATTCACTTGCTGCATGGCCCCACTGTTACTTGGCCACATTCTGGGCTACTTACTTGCTGCACAGCTCCACTGTTACTTGGCCACCCACTGGGCCACTTACTTGCTGCATGGCCCCACTGTGTCTTAGCCACATTCTGGGCCACTTACTTGCTGCATGGCCCCAGGGGACATTTGTTTACAGATGTTACCCAGATACAAAAAAAACAACAACAGCATTGCAGGTTCAATCATTCTATAGGTCAGTGCTTCTAGCGATGTAAGCAGACGTCGTTTCATTTGCATTTGATTGGAGATTGTGTGTGTTTGTGCGCGCGCGTGTGTGCGCGTGTGCGTATGTGATAAGTTTTAATTGGTGCAGTGGGCGCATTGATTTCTGTCGGCTGCTGTCTCATTTCAAGGACCGCGCATCGTTTAGGTCTCACCGAACGTGTAGTCGTTTTATTTTGCATGGCTTTTTTCAACATGCGGTGTTGAACGGATAGCAAAGCTAAAGCTGGCAAAAGGGACGAGTTCGTCGTAATGTTAGAGGGGCTTGCATTACATGCAGTGTTGAACGGATAGCAAAGCTAAAGCTGGCAAAGGGAAGAGTTCGTCGTAATGCTAGATGGGCTTGCATTACACCCAGTTTGAATGGTCTAGGACAGAAGCGTAACTTGGGGGCGGGGGTACATATGTCCCAGGCGCCGAGGTTCAGGGGCGCCAAATGGTATATTTTACATATAATATTATATGGTTTTCGAATGGGGGGGGGCGCTAAAAGATATTAAAAAGGTAAAATGCCCCGGGCGCGAGTTGCCTTGCCCACCCCTCGCTACGCCTCTGGTCTAGGACATGGGATTGGAAAACTTTTTGATTCACGGGTCAGATTGGGGTCGTGCATTTGATCGGGGGGGGGGGGTCGGACTTGGGGCGGATGGATGGATTGTTGATATGAACTAATTATATACATGAAAGGCCACATTTAAGGGTCAGTACCGTGATTCACTCTGAAACGAGTGGAGGGTCGGGTTTAAGTAGTCCGGCGGGCAGGATTAGTAGCCAACACCACTTCCATGTGTATGTCAAACTTTAAGTCAATACATGTAGTAACCTAAGGCTTTAGCAAAGTTGAGCGTCTACTTACTGAATAGTCCGAGCGGGCCTGGTGGTCAAGAACACCGTGTACTTTGTGTTGGCGTTCAGCTTGACCGTTATGTTGCTCTCGAACCTGTCCCCATCCTGTTTCTTGTAGATCGGGCCGTCGTTCTCCGTCTTCCGGAGCGAGAACTGAATTTTGAACTGACCACAGCAAGTGGTCATCGTATATTGCCCGCTTAGTCTTAATACTAGATTACTACGCGATGATGAAAGCGTTAGTCTCTTGTTGTTTGGTCGTTTTCCTCACGACCACCTAAAGCCCATTACAGTCGGGCCACTTATCCAGTTGAGTCCATTTTGATAAAAGTTTTGTGTGTGTGTGTTGTGACGATATCCTTGACGATCCTGGTGTTTTTAGTTTTGTTGATAGATCGCCAGTCTGAAAATAGACATAGAAATGTTGCGTACAGCCACTCAAAAAAAAAAAAAACATTGAAAAAAAAAAATTATGAAATGTGTACGTGCGTGCGAATAGACAATGAAGAAGTTACAAAAGTAAGAACTCTTGCGTTTCTGTGTCATGGCCATGCACGAGATCAACTTCCGCTAAAGATAACGAATGACGTCATTAAAAAAAAAAACAACTTCGCTTGCGCGTGGGCCTATTTATATCACATACGACTGGAATCAATGTGTTAAATTATTTTTTAAGTGTTTTTTAAATTAAAACTAAAAAAAAAATATGTACTCTTCTACAAATAACGATGATAAGCAGTAGTATAGGTTGCTTTAGTTTGTAGAGTTTATTGTTTACTTAACGTCAGAACAAAGACTAAATATGTCAGTCGCAATATACTGATAAGATGTCGAGAAAAAAACATTCAACTACATCCGGTATATGGCGAGTGCTGCATCATGGTCATGTTTGTATTAGTGGGCCAAGTCCATTGACAAAATATCGTGTTGCTGTCTCTTTTTTCTTTTTTTTTTTATCGTTTCCGCGTTCCATGTACTCGTACTAGCATGTACTTATATTTTTAAAGTGGTTCCATCGGTCCTTCGAAGTGTGAATGAATTAATTAATCATATGCGAACATTTATGAGTAATAAAACTGGATAGGATAGCGCCCCCCCCCCCGACAACTGCCTGATTGTTCGGGCACAGGATCCGACCCTGCCCATTTACCACTGATGGAAACGATTTGCATGTATTAATGTCAAAGTGGGTACGTTTTATGAAATTAACTCGCAGAACTGTGGGCACAGAAGCAGAGAATCGTATGGTGGGAGCGGGGAACCGGTTGAAACCGCAGAAGACGTTAATCATGGAAACAGGGGAACCGGTTGAAACCGCAGAAGACGTTAATCATGGGAACAGGGGAACCGGTTGAAACCGCAGAAGACGTTAATCATGGAAACAGGGGAAATGGTTGAAACCGCAGAAGATGTTAATCATGGGAACAGGGGAACCGGTTGAAACCATAGAAGACGTTAATCATGGGAGCGGGGAACCGGCTGAAACCGCAGAAGACGTTAATCATGGGAACAGGGGAACCGGTTGAAACCACAGAAGACGTTAATCGTGGGAACAGGGGAACCGGTTGAAACCGCAGAAGACGTTAATCATGGGAACAGGGGAACCGGTAGAAACGGCAGAAGACGTTAATCATGGGAGCGGGGAACCGGCTGAAACCGCAGAAGATGTTAATCATGGGAGCGGGGAACCGGCTGAAACCGCAGAAGACGTTAATCATGGGAGCGGGGAACCGGTTGAAACCGCAGAAGACGTAAATCATGGGAGCGGGGAACCGGCTGAAACCGCAGAAGACGTAAATCATGGGAGCGGGGAACCGGCTGAAACCGCAGAAGACGTAAATCATGGGAGCGGGGAACCGGCTGAAACCGCAGAAGACGTAAATCATGGGAGCGGGGAACCGGCTGAAACCGCAGAAGACGTAAATCATGGGAGCGGGGAACCGGCTGAAACCGCAGAAGACGTTAATGATGCCATGCAGTCCTTTCCGCCCCCTCCCCCTTTGCCGTTTTATAAAAAAAGAGTCAATTAAAATAAAATGGAAACCAACTTCCAGGTGCGAGGGAGTTATTGTTATTCAAACTTTTTCTGTATTCCTATCTCCCGCGGTAGACGCCCCCCAATCGATGCAGGCTGCTAGAGACTAATCGATACGTTCATCACCCATAGCTTTCCGGATCTAATTACAGTTGTCATTGTCATTTTTGTTTCGTTTTATCCTCGCGCTCCGGGTTTTTTTTTTTTTGAAATTCCAACATCGCTGACTGCACTGCGAACCATGGATTCGCCAAAGCGAGATGGACTAATCTCTAACCCAGTGTTTTCCAAAACTGTTGACGTCTGCTAGCCACCTTTTATTATATCCGTAATACTGAATACCCCAAATAAGAAATATCAACTAGCATATTTTTTTTTTACGGTCATGGGTTCCCTCTCGTTTCATTGCTTTTGGTTTAGACGTTCAAATGTTTACCCAGATGTTCTCAACCCGGTGCAGTAGCGCGTACCCCTTTGCCAAACTCTAGGGGGTTTACGCGTACCACATTTTGGGAAACACCGTTCTAACCCATCTCTAAAATATAGGGAGGATTATAAGTGATTTTAACTAAGCTAAATACATATTTCAGTAAACTGTCGTTTATATTACTAGCTTTCAAGACAATGACACAAAACTATAGCAGGCTGCACATGCAGTGTGTCAAGCCTGACTAGCCTTTACCCCAGTGGCGTAGTGAAGGGGGCAAGGGGGATCATCATGCCCCGAACGCTTCTCACAAAGTTGCGCCAAATGGTATATTTCACATATAATATTATATGGTTTTCGAATTGGTGGGGGCGCTAAAAAGGTATCAAAAAGGTATTTTGCCCCGGGCGCGAGTTAAGCTCGCTACGCCACTGTCCTACCCAAATTGTTTAGTTAAACTACCATGGCTCTAAGTCTAAACATTTTAATTAGTACAGTTTAGTACGCAAAAGTTCCTTTAGCCCGCCCTTGTGGACCATCGAGGAAAATGAAATGTTTCTGAAGTAACGGTATAATGGGGGTGGGGTTGTGTGGTTATACAACGCCCCCAAAGCTTCATACATGCTTCATATATGTATAAATATTACTCAAGATGCGTTTTAAGCTATACGAGCCTAGCTCAAGATGTGGGAATGCACATTGTTAAATATCAACTCAGGGTTAACTCATCACCAATTTATGTTGTGCAGTCGTTCGTTCACTGATTCAAGTTGTCGAATTATTGTGTGTCTCCCTCAGCACGGCGAAATGGTGAGTTAGTTAGTCATCTCGGGTCAGGACCTCTTTATCTGTTGACATTTTTTACATTTATTTTTTGTCAATGTTGACATTTTTAACATTTATTTTAAGTCAATGTTGACTTTTTTACATTTATTTTTAGTCAATGTTGACATTTTTACATTTATTTTTTGTCAGTGTTGACATTTTTTTTTACCGCCGTTCACATATTAAACTTGAATGAATGTGGGTATAATTTAATGAGTTTCTACAGTGTAAATATGGTTTAACATTGTCCAAATGTTGTGATATTATGATTTCAATATAAACATGACTTTCGAATAAAACTCGGGAATAGTTTTATATAGATCAGTGCCAATGGGAATCGTGCAGATAGTTTGACCAGGGCTATCGCCAGTTGACCTTTGGTACCCCCCCCCCACAACCCCACAAACACTGGAGCCCCTATGATCACACACTCCCACCAAACTATAAAGTCTTTTTTTTTCTATAGGACTTTTGAATCTGACGGGTCACTTAAGGACAGGGACCCACACCATGTGTCCATGTTGCACCCTCGTAGTGTCGGCCCTGGTTCTACTGAGCAAATGCTTCATGGACGGTGGCTGTCCACTTTTATCCCGCGCCATATTTTCGAGCGCTAAAAAAACCAAAAGCGGAATAAATAACACTGATATCAAATTAGCAAGTCAAATGTTCTACTTAGGATGGGGTCAGTATAAACCAAGTTTGAGAACCCACACCTTCCCTCCTCTTCCTGAAACGCCCTTGTGACGAATTATTATCAAACACTTATTGTAAATGTCAAGAGCTTCCCCCCCCCTCTCCTTTCTATCATGTATCTGTTATTTCTGCCATGATGTCTGAAAACCAGATTTAGCATCTCAAGGTAAGTCAAGTCTGCAGACATTGATCTGCCGTGAAAAAAAAATATGTACGACGGCGTCATCAGATGATGTGTGCCCTGAAGGCAGGAAGCAAGCAATCATAAGTAGGGCCTACGTCATGTGAGTCTTATATGACATTCAGTACGGGTAAGTCAAATGTAAGTTGTAAAATGGGGAGGAAATGACGTGCGCCACCGCGTCCTTGAACTAATAAACCCGTTGTCGTCTGGTAATTTTATTTAGCTAGCATACATTATGGTATACCAGATTCTGCCGAGGTTTACCCAACTTAAATTGGTACCAGATAAATCGGTACAACACTGTGTTCTTTTTTGTTTAATACATATATATATATATATATATATATATATATATATATATATATATATATACGTGTGTGTGTAAATAATCAATGTAAATAAACAAGCATACGTTCAATAAACTTTACATAGACTGTGATCTAATTAACAGGCGGGGGAAAGACAGACTCGCCCCGGACCTATAAAGGCCTTACCCCGCCCCCCCACCCCGCGCCAGACTAAAGAGTAAACTCTGAGTGTTGTGTCAATCAGATGAATTCCTTACACATGTTTATTGTTCAAATCAGTGTAGTCCCTTACTTTCTGAACTGCGTCTTTTATCGAGCCTACGTCCTGAACTACGTCGTTTTTTGAGCTTACATCATAAGCTGCGTCTTTCATCGAGCATACGTCATGAACTGCGCCGTTTATCGAGCCTACATCCTGAACTACGTCGTTTTTGAGCCTACATCATGAACTGCGTCTTTCATCGAGCATACGTCATGAACTGCACCGTTTATCGAGCCTACGTCCTGAACTACACGATTTATTCAGTCTACATCATGAACTGCGTCTTTCATCGAGCATACGTCATGAACTACACCGTTTTTCGGGCCTACGTCCTGAACTACGCCGTTTTTTCGAGCCTACACCCTATACAACAATTCTATTAGGCAACAAGCTCTGATCGATCTCTCCAATGACGTCATCGGTCATTCCAACAGTTCTCGTCTCATCTCTACGACCGCGTTTCCGGTCAGAATTATCCGCAGCGTCTCACTGATCAGACTGATATAAATGTAGTGCTCTCCTTTCTTTTTCTTTCTCTCCTCTCCTCTCCGCACCCCACCCCTCCTATTCTCCCTAGCAGACACCCACCCACCCCCCCGTCCTCTCCACAGTCCGAGTGCCGATATCAAATCAGCGAAAAAAAACAAACTTTTACAGCACTGAGATAGACTCCCCGCCGCCGCCCCACCCCCAGCCCTCCACCGATACCACCTTACCCCCCCCCCCCAACATCAGCCGTTGTCCACCATCTCCAACAGCAGGGTTATAGATCCAGCGCCCCTTCCACCCCCCTTGCCCACGCCCCGCAACCTTTCCCTGCGAACAAGCGTGTCTTCAATTCGTTGTCGTTGTCAATTGAAAAGGGAAGAGGGAGGGGGAAGAGGGAGGGGGGGGGAAATGCTAGGACAACCATCAGTGTCAATAACTCACGTGGGATTGCCCCTACCCACCCCTCCCCACCACCGTGATTGTGACTGGAACGCACGCACGCACGCTCGCTCGCACCGAGGAGATGATCATGGGGTGGGGGGGGGGGGATTCTGGCCCTGATTCACACTGACCCCTTGACCTTATTGTTGTTAGTTTTAACCGTGTGGCGTAGCTCATGTGTAAACAGAATTATCAAAGCCCCCAAACACCATCCCCTTAGTGCCCTGTTTTAGTAAATAAGTCACCGACTAGCCCCCGCTCCCCCCCCCCAACACTAAAACAGACAAGTAGATACATGGGTGCAAGAAGTCTTGCATTTGATGCACCCGCTGTTGCATTACGCGTCGATACTTCCGATACTTAAGTAGATACCATTTCATTTTAACGACATTTTTAAAATAGTTATGGACCGATTACACAACTTTATTTTTTAACCGATTCCGATACCATTGCCAATATTGGTCGATAATACACAGGTCGTAACTCAATGATTCAATTCTAATAATCGATTTCAGATATAAAGTAGGAATGTATTCGTTCCATCGATATGGTTGATGAAATTGTTATGTGTACTAAGTTACGATACCTTGTTCAATGACTCCCCTACACACACACAGACACACGCGCGCGAGCACATACACATACAGACACTGACACAAACGTGGGGGGTCCACATCATTTCTCCTCTGTCCGCGGGCCTCAATTAACCGTAATACGGCCCCATGTTGTTTTAAAGATTGGTGCAGTCTAAGGAAATGTGCCGTCCAGTTTTTCCGAAGTCGGGTACCCATTTAAAGCTGGGTGGACTTAGGGGACTTTCACCTGGACCTGAAAAAATCCCAAAGGTCTCACTGAGATTCGAACCCGGGATCACTCCGGTCGACAGTCGAGCGCTCTGCACCGCACGACCACCCGAGTAGTGTAGACACTCGACTGTCGACCTGAGAGTCCTGGGTTCGATCCTCGGTGAGACCCATGGAATTTTTCCAGGTGAAATTTGGTGAAAAGTCGTCCCACAAGTCCACCCAGCTTTAAATGGGTACCTGACTTTAAGTTGGGGAAGTAAAGGCGGCTAGGCGTTGTGCTAACCACACAACCCCTTCATATGCCGAGGCTATAGAAACAGATGAATTCTACACTTCATCTGCCCCTATGGCCCTTTAGGGCTAAGGGAACTTTTACTGTTGTATTTGGTGTGCAAGCTCTGGGCGAATTTTAGGGGAACAGTTTTAATGTTTAAAAGTTTAAATAAAAAGAGATCACTCGTCAGGAAACGAAATTGAATTTTTTTTAAAATCTATCCATGAATTATTTTAACGAGTTCACGAGTACATCAAACTCATCTAATTTAGGCTGAACGTCTGTCTGCGTCGAGAGCTGAAGGTTGACAAATGTCTGTCTATAAATCTGTCCGTCTATTACGACTTGTGGTATTAGTTTACACCAGATTTTCTTTTTGTTTTGTGATTTAACGAACAATGAAGCACCCCCCCCCTTTCTCTCTCTCCCCCCCCCACCCTACCTATTTACGTCTGTTACTTCATTTCCGACCCCCCCCCCCACCAGCCATTTCCTTCACCATTCCCCCTCCCATCTCAACACACTCCAGCCATCATCAGATAAGTCGCTGGTTCGTTAAACAGGAAAGGCCGACAGAACCGTGGGTGGTGGGCTGGGGGTGGGGGAGGAGGTTCTATCGACACGTCACGTTTTATGCCCTGGCTGTAATTCAGTCGGGGGGGGGGTAGAGCGTGAGGTGTATGTGTGTGGGGTGGGTGTGGGTGGGTGTGGGGGGGGGGTTGGGTTCGTTGTTTGAGTTGTCGTGGCAGAAAAATGGTAATATGTTTGGATGACTTGTTTTTGTTGTTCTTGTTGTTGTCCATCAGGTAATGATGGCACGGTGCGATGTGTCGTCTATGATGTCATGATCGTTTATCGTCTATGATGTCATGATTGTTTGTCATTTATGTCTCTTATAATGTGTGATGACATGATTGTTTGTCGTCAATGATGACATGATTGTTTGTCGTCAATGATGACATGATTGTTTGTCGTCAATGATGACATGATTGTTTGTCGTCAATGATGACATGATTGTTTGTCGTCAATGATGACATGATTGTTTGTCGTCAATGATGACATGATTGTTTGTCGTCAATGATGACATGATTGTTTGTCGTCAATGATGACATGAGTGTTTGTCGTCAATGATGACATGATTGTTTGTCGTCTACGATGAAATTGATTGTTTGCTGTCAATGATGACAGGATTGTTTGCTGTCAATGATGACATGATTGTTTTGCTGTCCTGACATGACAATGCCAAGCAAGCAAGCCTAGCAAGTGAGGACGTTTCGTCTGCCGGTGTGACGTGAAGCAGACCACTCGTGTCGTCAAACCAGGAAGTGAAGCAGACCCAGTGTCCCCCCACCCCCCGACTGGCTGGAAGTCGTGTCACCGGTCAGGGCAAATGAGGTTAGTCTGTAAAGACATAAACTTCATATAAGGGGAACAATAATGTTTTTATTTTTATTTATTTTTGTTTACGGATTGTCTATTCGCACCCAAGGATTGTCTATTCGCACCCAAGTACTGGCCTATATTAATAACATAAGTAAATGTATTCATCATACTAGTATGTGGTTATGACCAATTGCGTTTACATCCGGGCACAATATGAAATATCATATACTACTAGTGAGTAACTTGTGTACCCTGCAAAACCTTTGCATAAAGTTATTTCCCCTTAGGTTTGATCAGTAGGCTAAGGTTATTTTTTGCTTTCGGGCAGATCCGATTTTTTCATGCTTTTTATGACTATTGATTATGTTTGACGATTTTAAACTGTATTAATTCTTTACTTTCGATTTAACGCAGAACCCAAATTGCTATTATTTTATTAGAAGAAGATTGGTGTGTATTCTACAGTCTCCAGAAAGCAAAACACATACTAACTGTGTGTGTGTATGTGTGTGTGTGTGTCTGTGTGTGTGTGTGTGTGTGGTGCCATATGTCAACATTTACTTCCATTAATTTATATTGAAAATTGATACAGTTTATAGAATTGAGTGTTCCGAGTTATGATTTATTACAGAACTGAATGTTCTGAGTTATGATTAATTATTCAACTGAGTGTTCCGAGTTATGATTAATTATTCAACTGAGTGTTCCGAGTTATGATTAATTATTCAACTGAGTGTTCCGAGTTATGATTTATTATTCAACTGGGTGTTCCGAGTTATGATTTATTATTCAACTGGGTGTTCACTGATCTGTTGGTACATGGAACATTGTTTTTAGAGCATTTTCTAAAAAAAATGCTCTATTGTCCCCGTTTTGTCTGTCTGTCATCACCCTAGATCTCAACAACCATAAGTGCTAGACCCATGATGTATATATCATTTTGTAGGTCTTGGCCTGCCAAGAAATGACTTTTTTCCATTTCGCGATCTGACCTCTCAGGGCCGTAAAAGGGGGCTTAGTACCGTTTTTTGCTATATAAGCTATATTAATAAAGAGCGCCTATATCTCAACAACCATAAGTCCTAGACCCATGATGTATATATATATTATTTTGTAGGTCTTGGCCTGCCAAGTGTACATCAAAAGTCCATTTCGCGATAGGACCTCTGAGGGCCAGGCTTCAGGGCTCCTAAGGGGCTTATATATTATATATACACCTTGTACGTTCAATAACCCATTCATTTGGTGCGAAATACTGCAGCACGTAGTTTCACCAAGATTTATTAAGAAACTCATCAAATGATATAGTAAGCTTGTGTTCTGAGTTTAATTGAAAGTATCAGAGCTATGCAACAATTGACGGAGTTTTCGGACGATTAAATAACTATAATTTCGAATGTTTTCAATTATGAGTCCTATTTCAGTAACCACAAACCACTTGTAGTTAGATTTAAGAGAGAATAATTTTTTTTCAAATATAAAGAAACGTCTTTATAATATTTTTTTACAGATATATACATTACACAATTGAATATATAGACATTTCCAAAATTTCCAAATATTTACTGAAAGCTAACATGCGTACTGATACATAACAAGAAAATGCGCTAACACGTCCTGTGTCCAGAATGGAACAGGCTTAATTGCTTGTTTTTCTAAGTTTAGAGTTTATAGAACTATGTGTTTCATTTGTGATACATGCATTGCCGTATCGAGCTTAACTAGCGCCCGGGACACAATACCTTTTAGCGCCCCCCCCCCCTTATTCAAAAACCATATAATATTATATGTAAAATATACCATTTGGCGCCCCTTTGTGAGTAGCGCCCGGGGCATGATGACCCCTTACCTCCTCCTCATTACGGCACTGGATACATATGAAACTATTGTTCCTTATAGTTAGTATGACGATTACAAGCAGAGACGTACCTAGGGTGGGGGGAAAGGGGGGGGGGTCCAAAGTCCCCCCGGGCCCCAGATTGAGGCGGGCCCCCATAATTTTTTGCTTCATAAAATATTAAGTACATTATCTCATGTCACTGTGTCGAATGTCAAAATGCCGTACACCCAAAAAAGGTCAAGCCCCCCCCCTCCGGGCCCCCAAATCACTTTGTTCGGCACTGATTACAAGTAATCTTAGAAAGCTCCAGTCTTTAATTGAAATACCGTTGCTGAGTATTTCATAAAGTATTTTGCTGTTTGTCGGGCAGACGACAACACGTTGTCATGACGTAATCAGAGACGGCGCGTCCAGTTGAGTCTTTACACAATAAGACACACACACGGACTCCTCCTAAGCCAAGCGGCTCTAAAAGCTTTCTTCGCAAAAAATGCACACTTTATGTTCTACCCCTATCGATTAATTTACCTAGACGTTTTGGTCATTTAATTATATTATCGTAATTTTAATTTTCAAAATAAATGTACAGTCAATCAACAGCCACGCCCGGTTCTGATTCAATAGACTTCTGCTTTCACAGCGATACGCGGTTCTGATACAATATACTTCTGCTTTCACGGCGACGCGCAGTTCTGATGCTCATGACTTCTGCTGTCGAGAGTTTAATAAAACAAACAAGGGGGATTAATCTCGTTGGAGCACACACACCTCCCTCCCTCTCTCTCATCTCCACCCCCTCCCCCCATTTTTTTTTACCTCATCCTTTGGCAAGGGGAAGTAATTACAAAACTATTTAATCAAACGACTGCAGACGTGAGTCTTGATCCAACGTTTTTTTCTTTCGCTTTCTCCCTAAATACTTGTTTATAATTTAAATTCCAGTTTGTTAAGTTAAACATCTGGCACACGTAATGACATGTGAAAACATGCAGAATTAACACAAGATTGTGGACGGGGAAAAAACCCATGAGAAATTTATGTTTTTTTTTTTGGTACAAGTTCATAGCAAGCAAGTCTTCTCTGCTTCCCCCCCCCCCCACACACACACACAACACCCCAACTAATGGCCGGCTTTAGGGAGTGCGAGGCCCGAATATGAGCTATTTAGTTGTATGAGAGGTGACAACATTTGTATGAGAGGTGACTACATCTGCATGAGAGGTGAGTACATCTGTATGAGAGGTGACTACATCTGTATGAGAGGTGAGTACATCTGTATGAGAGGTGACTACATGTGTATGAGAGGTGACTACATGTGTATGAGAGTACCCACCGACACACTCACACACAGACACACACACACTCACTCACATACACACAGACACACTCACATACACACAGACACACTCACACATACAGACACACACTCACTCACATACACACAGACACAGACAGACACACAGTCACACACATGCAAACAGACACACACACATAAACACACAAATACACACACACAAATACACACACACAGACACACACACGCACACACATGCACACAGACACACACACACGCACACACACATACACACACGCATACACATACACACAGACACGCATACACACACAGACACACACACGCATATACATACACACAGACATATACACACAAACATATACACACACTCACTCACATCCACACAGACACACGCACACACGCACACTAACACACACACAGACACACACACAGACACACAGACACGCACACAAACACACACATTCACTCACATACACACAGACACACAGACACGCACACACACAGACACACACAGACACGCACACTCATTCACACACACACAGACACACACACACAGACACACACACAGACATACATACACACAGACAGACACAGACACACACAGACAGACACACATTCACACATACACACACATATAGACAGACATACACTCAGACACACAGCCAGACACAGACAGATAGACACACAGACAGACATACACACAGAGACACACACAGACAGACACATACACATACACAGACACACACAGACAGACACATACACATACACACAGACTCACACAGACACGCACACACACACACTCACTCACATACACACAGACACACACAGACACGCACATACACACAGACACACACACGCATACACACACGCATACAAATACACACAGACACGCACACACAGACATACACACACAGACACACACACACGCATATACATACACACAGACATACACACTCACTCACATCCACACAGACACACGCACACACGCACACACACAGACACACACAGACACACAGACACGCACACACACACACTCATATACACACAGACACACACAGACACACAGACACGCACATACACACAGACACACACACGCATACACATACACACAGACACACACAGATACGCACACTCATTCACATACACACAGACACACACACACAGACACACACACACAGAGACACACACGCACACACATACACACAGACACACACACACACACAGACATAACACTCACTCACATACACACAGACACACACACACGCACACGCACACACCGGCTCAAGAAATACCTGAACTCAATTTGACGAAATTCTCTCATCATATTCATAAGTCAGTGTGGCCGGGGAGGAGGGGAAACCACGGTGGATTTAACTTTAAATGTGATAAATCTAAAAATAACTCGACATTCAAAGCAGACGACATAACGTTAGAATGAAAAAAAAAACATTATAATAATGTCATGGCTTGACACAATAGACTCAAACAAAACAAGCAATTAAGCCTGTTCCATTCTGGACACAGGACGTGTTAGCGCATTTTCATGTTATGTATCAGTACGTTTGTTAGCTTTCAGTAAATATTTGTAAATTTTGGAAATATTTATAAATTCAATTGTGTAATGCATATATCTGTAAAAAAAAATATTATAAAGACGTTTCTTTATATTTGAAAAAAAATTATTTTCTCTTAAATCTAACTACAAGTGGTTTGTGGTTACTGAAATAGGACTCATAATTGAAAACATTCGAAATTGTAGTCATTTAATCGTCCGAAAACTCCGTCAATTGTTGTTTGATAATTATATATTATGGGTTTTATAAAAAGTACGGGAAGTAAGTCATGTTGAATAACTGTTACAAAAATAAATAATGATTACGCCCCTTTGATTAGCTTTTATTATTTATATTTAAAATATAAGCAAAACGGTACATAAAAAAACTCTTATATTTTGGCCCTGAGAGGTCAAATCGCGAAATGGACTTTTGATGTACACTTGGCAGGCCAAGACCTACAAAATGATATATACATCATGGGTCTAGGACTTATGGTTGCTGAGATATAGGGCGCTCCATTGTTAATATAGCTTATATAGTAAAAAACGGTACTTTATAAGGCCCCTTTTACGGCCCTGAGAGGTCAGATCGCGAAATGGACTTTTGCTGCACACATGGCAGGCCAAGACCTACACAATGATATATACATCATGGGTCTAGGACTTATGGTTGTTGAGATCTAGGGTGATGACAGACAGACAGACAGACAAAACGGGGACAATAGAGCATTTTTTCTCGAAAATGCTCTAGAAACAAGCAACATTCTGGACACAGGACATGTAAGCGCATTTTCTTGTTAGTATCTGTACGTTTGTTAGCTTTCAGTAAATATTTGTAAATTTTGGAAATGTTTATAAATTCAATTGTGTAATGCATATATCTGTAAAAAAAAAATATTATAAAGACGTTTCTTTATATTTGAAAAAAAAAATTATTTTCTCTAAATTCTAACTACAAGTGATTTGTGGTTACTGAAATAGGACTCATAATTGAAAACATTCGAAATTAAAGCCGGCCTTGTGTAGGGGGGGGGGCAAGCAGACGGTCGGCACAGTAAAACTATTCTAAACAGGGATGTTACCATCAGATTACAAATCAATACATGAATACGATGACGCCTTTAATCCATTGTATCAAAGCTATTGCGTTGGTAGAATATTTAGTAGAAAGGTAAATCAGAAATTCTTCCAAATAACAGTCAGTTAAACGTTACCTTTTTATTTCTACCTGTGGTCACCTTTCCAATGGGGCTAGGAAGTTACCCTGATTACCTTCCCTTAGGAATGGTTCTGCTCTCTCTCTCTCTCTCTCTTCCTCTCTCTCTCTCGCTCTCTCTCTCTCTCTCTCTCTCTCTCTCTCTCTCTCTCTCTCACCACTCTATCCATAAAATTATCGGTTTGTCTATTATATATATATATATATATATATATATATATATATATATATATATATATATATATCTTTCTGTCTGTCCATCTCTCTGTCTATCTGTCTGTGTATACATCTGCCTGTCTATCAGTCTGTTAGTCTGTCTACCTCTTTCTACATGCCTACCTTCCTGTCAAATACATTCAATTAACACAGTGTATGTATGTAAGCTGTATATGTTAGTATGTATCAATGCATTAGCGTATAAGCGAGCACACACACACACACATACCTAAACCGGTGAAAATCGATACGATTCCCAATACTCTTCTAGCACCTGGCCTTATATTTTACATCCCCCATTATTGAACATCTAGAACTGTGACTGATCAATGTGTGCAATCAATATTGGGTTTATCGATTCGAGGAAACGACTACAGGCACAAGTGCTTACACCATAGAAATACTTTACGTTAATTCAAACGCGTTAAAAGTGCGACCTTGTAGCTTACGGTTTGTGAGGAGATTGGACAATGAGGGTGTTTACGGTAAAAACGGGGTGTGTCAAGTTGTTGTCTTGTGTAGGTCAGTGGAATGCCGAAGATTTCAGAGATAGATTCTACACAGATTGGTATTTTATTATTTGACGTCAAAGAATGGCGAGTCATGTATCATATACTTTACAGCTAGATTTGATGACGTAATAAAGAGCATTTAATGAATTCCCCGTAAGCCCCGGTCTTCAGTGGTCTTGAAGGCAGTGCGGGCGGGGGGGGGGGAGGCGTAGCGAGCTTATCTCGCGCCCGGGGCACAATACCTTTTTAGCGCCCCATTCCCCATTCAAAAACCATTTAATATTATATGTAAAATATACCATTTGGCGCCCCTTTGTGAGTAGCGCCCGGGACATGATACCCCCTTGCCCCCTCGCTACGCCACTATGTGGGGATGGGGGGGGGTTCTTTGATAACTCGCCACTGGGTATGTGGCATGTGGGGGGAGGACAGGGTCGGCGACGCGTGAGGGCCGGGCCACCGGGATAATAATAACCGCTGCATGTTCCTCTCTCTCTCTCTCTCAAATGGTTTCAGTTTTGTTTCCCCTCTTCTTTTGTGTGGGTGACGTAAGAATGTGAATCTTCAGCCAGGAACGTATATAATGGTGAGCGTGCCCCGACTTCAACAATCTGATGCCAATTTTTTTCCCTAAAAGGAGCGGGGGAGGAGGGTCCAATATTTTCCTCGTCGCTAGGGGGGCCATAACCTACCTCAATCCCCCCTCTCCCCCCCCCTCTTTCTAAAACTGTTAGCTTGTTTTTTTTATTGTTTTTTTTAAATGTTTTTTGTGTGTGTTAACCTTGGGGGACATTGTTACATTGGTTGCATCCCGTGTAAATGACCAGTACCGAACCTAGGTATTTGGGGACCCCGGGGGGGGGCTTAGCCTCTTTGGAGGGGGGGGGCTCCTGCTTTTTGACATTCGACGCCATGACATGAGATAATGTACATAATATTTAATGTTAAAAAAATTTGGGAGGCCCCCCCCAAGCTGGGGCAAGGGGGAATTTCAAATTTTGACCCCCCCCGTCACTCCACCCTAGGTACATCTCTGTAAATGACCCCCCCCTATTCCCTATTGAACCGATTTCTCTCAATTGGGGCCCCGCGTTGAAACAGCCGCCCCCCCCCGTCGCCGCCCGCGCTGAATTGTAAACTGAGCTGGAACAAGGGCTGCAACTCTGCAACTACGACGTTGTTTCCCCATCGGGCTCCTCACCTTTTAAGACCGGCACTGTAATAACTCTAAATATCAATTTTTTTTTTTTAAAAAGAGCATAAATGTCAAATAATATTTTTCTTACCCCTACCCCCACCCCCCCTCCCCCGGGGGTCCCCTTTTTTGCTCTTGTCATGTTAAACGAATAATCACGTGGCAGCCGAATCTCTACTACAAATACATTTAGACTGTTGTGGTGCTACTTTGTACACAGTGTACACACACACACCCGTACGTGTACAGCAAGACTTAGTGTATAACTCCACTACACTCATCACAAATTATAAACAAGTGCATGAGTGCGCGCGCTTTAAAGTTCACATGATTTCCGAAAAAATAAGAATTGAAGAAAAATATAAAGGTCGGTGCAGAGAATATTGGGGGAATTCCCGATTTTTTGTTTGTTTTTGTTTTGTTTTAAAAAAAACAAAAAAGAATTAAACTTTTTTAAAATCCCGTTTATTGTGTGGAGATACAATACATGTATATTTCTGCATATTTTCTCGCATTCTTCTCTCTCGCTGTCTCTCTCTTTCTCTCTCTTTCTCTCTCTCTCTCTTTCTCTCACACGCACACATACACACAAACACCCTCTCTCTCACTCTGTCACTGTCACTCTCTGTCTATCTGCAAAAGCCATATTCCTATGTTGTAAAAATGTAGTTCTCGTAGATGTATAAAGATCATTGTTTGTGTGTTGGTGCGCGCGCGTGTGTGCAGAGCCTTCTTACTATTTGGCGTACGCCAGACCAAAAAGCTAAAAAATACAACAACGAAAAACGTCTTTTTTGTTTGCTCCGGGCTACCTTCAAATATTGGGCCCCCTTATAATATTTGATAGCAGCCCCCCTCTCTATTATCCTTTTCGTTATACCGAACTGTTAGCCCGATGCCTTTGACTTGTTTTCAACAGCTGGCTCTTCATTGTGACTGGCAAAATAAAAGTGGGGGGGGGCCACATCGGTCGCCTTGTTTTCATATCCACAAGAAGGCCTCTGTGTGTGTATGTGTGCGTGTGTTCGTGTGTGTGTTGGTGCATGCGGGTGCAGCAACATATTCCCTTAAACAATCAACTCTGAACCCCCCCCCCCGGTCTAAAAATAGCAAGATATTTTGTACGAAACTATTCAGACAACAATAAGCGACGCGTGCTTATTTCATTTATTTTTAAACTTAGTAAGCTTGTAGAATTCCCCCCAGGGGCCGTAGCTAACTACTGTGGCGCCCTGTGCGAGTCAACAATTATTTGGCGTCCCCCCCACCCCCAATCTAAAAAAGTTCTAAAACATTAAACAGTTCTCTTTCGGTGCCCCGGACTTGTTCGGCACCCTGTGCAGCCCACAACCCGCAGTTCCCATACTATTGGTACTTCCCGCCAGGCCCACCGACAGAAATTTCGGGCCCCTGGGCAGGGCTGTCACGCCCACCTCCCTCTGTGCTGATAATAATATTTTCAAAAGTTGAATGGCCAGCTCAGTCCGGGCCCCTAAAACTCGCCGGGCCCCTGGGCATTTGCCCCCTGCCCCCTCCCCTCTCGGCGGCACTGCCCCCCGCCCCCCCCGGTCATCGTGTGATGTTATCTGAATGTTACTTTTTCAGCTCGATGATAGCTTCATGGACACTATGCGTATTCTGCATTTACGCTGCAAAACACGTTTTACTTTACATGGGGGAAAAACATAAATAAATAAACAGATAAAAAAGTTAAAAAACGTGTCTTGCTGAATTTGTCATACTACAGAATCACACAATGCACATGACAGTGTAAAAAGGGTAAGGGTGGGGGGGGGGGAGAGAGAGATTATCGGCTTATGTTGACAAATTGTTGTTAAGAAATACATTGTATATTTATACTGCATGCTATAGCTTTAGTTTTGGGTAAACAAATAATTATCTCATTTATTTTAACGAAGTACTTTGTACATTTTTTTTTTTGTGTGTGGCTAATTCTATCTGCCGGTGTAACCAAACATATATGTTCCTTTTTATTTTATTTTTCCTTACTACGGCTTCGAAATAGTCCGGTTGAGAATTCACTAGTGCGGTAAATATTTATTTTTAAAGAACGACTATTCTGATTGATCTAATAACTAATTCTACACCGCACACACCCAAAGATTGCGTCTTGTGGGACGGACACCCCTGCTTGTTACCAGCGCGTCATGGGATGGGAAAGGATGACAGAATATAGAAGAGGGAGAGAAAAAAAAAACGTCTGCCGGTGCTGTGTGAATTTTTATCCCATGATAAAACATTCTCATCCTTAGGAAAACTTTATTCATTTAAAACATTAACAATAAATAATGCGTTGTCGAAGTATTTAAAACAAATATGTTTAAAAAAGAAATTGTAAACTTGTTAAATGTCCGAATCTCCCCACCCCTACAATCCCCCCTCCCCCAAATTAAATTACACATCAGCCAAAGTTTCCCCCCTGTATTGTTATCTTGATGAAAGCGTTTCATTGTTTCGTGTCTCCAGGCAAAGTGTCTGTCAATGTTCACAAGGGTTCTCAATGGGTGAATGACTGTTAGATAACATTGATGTTGTTTTTTTTTCATTTATCATTTTAGAACCGTTATTACTGGCTGACGTGGTGTTTTGTCTGTGATACATTACATCCCACGAACTTTAAGGTAACGGGTTCAAATCCTGGCCTTAATATCGGGGGGGGGGGGGGCGGAGAAAGATAATGGTTTTCCATCACAGATAATCGACTGGAAAAGGGGGTGGGGGGTGGATTCCATTATACTAACGGATGGCTAACCGGATACAAATTCATTATTTTGAAAAAGATGGGATGGGGAGGGGGGGGTGAATTAGGGTTCACTGGGTTAAAGGTTGGGGGGGGGGAGGGGGGTCACATAAAGTAAAGTAAATCTGAAAATATAATCACTTCATATGGTAACAAATTGGAGATTGATTAAGGAAAAAAAAAAGAATGAATTTGTGGTCGCCGTCCTAATAAGGAGCAGGATTGAGTGAGGGGTGCGTGAAGGTCACGTCGAATTTTCACAAAGAGAAATAAAACTATAAAAGGGATATTACTCCACTCTCGTCAAAGATTTGTGTGGAATGCGAGACAGCAGACGATTTAGTAGTCAACTGGTACATATTTTGTTTCGTTTGTAATTTTAATTGATTATTTTTTCAATGATTTGTGGGAACTGTACTTGTGTTTATTGAAATGGGAATGGTGCATTAGTCGAGTTCTTTGACAGAAGGCTTTATGGTCCGGGGTTCAATCCTCGGGTGAGGACCAGGAGAATTTTCCTATGAAAGTTTGCGAAACGCTCCACCCCCCCCCCCCTCTTTTTTTTCCCTTTTTTTCCTTAGTCCACACAGATTTAAATGGGTACCTGTGTTAAGTTGGGGAAAGTAAAGGCAGATGGACGTTGTGCTAGCCAGACAGTCCCTTCAAAAGGCGCGGCTACAGAAAAAATGTGTATTCCACACTGCATGTACCCATATGGTCATAAATTAGAACACATAATTTCGTTTTATAAGTTGTTTTCGTTACATTAAAAATCAGAAATTATTATTTTGTCGGTTGAGAGGTGATTAGGTTGAATGACCTTTGTGAGTCACTTATGTTTATGTAAATAAAAGACACACACACATAACGACTCGGTTACTTTGTCTCAAAGTTTGGGAGATCTGTGTCTATCAGTGCACACACACACACACACACACATTGATCCACACAACATGCGCACATAGGGAATCATAGATTCCGTTGTGTGCCCAAGTGAGTCTCCTTAACCTCCTCTCATCCCACACAAACATACTCTTTCCACTGCAGGATTTACTAATAAGCTACGCAAGCTAATAACTTAAAGACCCCCATTTTCTAGGGGAGGAGAGGGGGGAGTGTCCCCCCCCCCCCAAAAAAAAAAAACATTGTCCGAGTGAGCAATAGTCATATATACTGAAGTATTTGGCACAGACATATAATTCAATAATTGGGCTTAAAAAAGGGGACCCCATATTTCAAATATCTTAGGGCCTTATCAGGTCTAAATCCGGCCCTGACTCTTTTCAATGTTGTTGGCCCGTTCCTGTAATCTCATTCAGGCCGTGCATCTCAGTTTCCCTGATCTCGTTGTGTTCAAGACCGAGTGCGTTTCTCTCTCTCTCCCCCCCCCCCGCCCCCTCCTCCACCACAGAGTCTTTGCCTAAAAGTTTCTCATTACGAAAGTTTGTCTTTACTTACGGATAGCCGCGACCAACATTCCTGGCATTTTCGGCACGCTTAGGTCAATAGAAGCGTTTCACGAACTTTCACCTATGACCTTTGAGGATTTCTTTTTTTAACAAAATAAAAAATAACCCATTAACATGGGGGGGGGGGCTGTAAAAAAAAGGGGTGGGGGAGGGGGGAGTTCCTAGTTCCGCCCCTGTAACATTTGTCGTCACCGAATCATCATCGGGTGTGCAGAAGGTAGCAGAACCTTATTATGATATGTAACCCGTACCCCCAACTGCTCTTATCCCCTCCCTCCTCCCCCCCCCCAGCCCTGTACCCCCCCTCCCCACTTCTCTGTCCACCCTACACCCCAGCTTTTATAAAGACAAGACGTGTGAATGCACACACCGAGTATGTATAGTCAAAAAGATCAACAGCACTGAACCATATATTAGTGGTATGTATTGAACATGAAAAAAAACAGCACTGAACAGTATATTAGTAATTCAACTTGACAACAGGCATAATACTAAGTTTTCTTTGAAAATAATTTATACGGCTTAAAGCTGATCAATACAGATATCCCCACGGAGCTAGCATTATCCACTTCTGTCACAGTCTACATGGCAACTATACTACATTTGAAATTCAGATTCTCAGTTCCTGGTAGTAGCCACGGGTGGGTGGGGGGGGGGGATATTTTTATAAAGAAGGTGTAAATCAGGGAAATTTGAGAATCGAGGTACTTTTACTTTTGGAAGTTAGGCGAGGGCACATACTGGTAGGTTACCCCACATGCTTAGGAATCGCTCTGTTTGTGGGAAACCAGAATAAACGAAAACAGGTTATTAGTTCAATAATGCTGAATAAAGAAAGTTGTGATCCGAATATAGCCGTGTATTGGAGTATGTCTGATGTATCTGTCTGTCTAAATAATGGAGTGTATATGATGTATCCATGGATGTATCTATCTGTCTAAATAATGGAGTATGTCTGGTGTATCTGTCTGTCTAAATAATGGAGTATATACGATGTATCTATCCGTCTAAATAATGCATCTTTGCATTGGTCTGTTCAAACATCTATCAGCAAACATGGTTTACTTAGTCTTCGCACTTCTCTCTCTCTCTCTCTCTCTCTGCCCTTTTATCTATTTGTCTGCCTGCCTATCTTTATACTTTATACCTGCATATCTTTCTATCTATCTATCTATCTATCTATCTATCTATCTATCTATCTATCTATCTATCTATCTATCTATCTATCTATCTATCTATCTATCTATCTATCTATCTATCTATCTATCTATCTATCTATCTATCTATCTATCATTCTGTCTAGCTATCAATCGGTCTGTTTGTCTTATCTGCCAATATATATGAATAACTATTGATACGCAATAGTCTTTTGTCTGTCTATCTATATTTCTATATATTTGCCTGCCTCTCTATCTAGAGGTAAATATACAGATAGTTAAAACCAAGTTAAATCAAATAGATACTCAAAAATGCACGCGTGATTTGAGAAAGGTGCAAGTATGCGTTTAGGTGTGTTGTGCAAGTATCTACACAGATCATGCACGACCTCAAATCAATACAACCGCTACAAAAACACACGCACAAGACACACGAATCATAAATCGGTCAAGTGTGACGGCTGCAGTAAACAAAACAATGATGTCATTGCACATGTTTTATTGTGCGCCTCTCTTACTCTCTAACACCTTGGTACTGAGAACAAACGACGTCATGTATTCCTTCCTATCTGTTTTTGTTTTTTTTTTTTATATTTTGTTAGTCCGTACTTTAATCTGAACTTGACCTTCACCCGGCTGTTTATTATAAGTGTCAGTGACTCGATGCGTCTGTCAACAGACAATGTTTCAGTTCCGTCAACCAGAATATTTTCACTTTTTGACTCATGACTCTTTTCTGAATTTTAAAAAAAAAATGTTGCCTTTGAGTTTTGAAGCTTTTTTTTGTTTTTTGTCTCGGGTTGGGTTTTACACGCTCAGTAAATGTGATCCACTGATCAGTTTCCATAGGCCATATTTTAGAACTGAATATATATATATATATATATATATATATATATATATATATATATATATATATATATATATATATATATATATATATATATTAGAAAATAATGATATAAAAGATAACACCCTCCTGCCCAATCATGACAATTTTTAAAAAAATCATGGATCCTCTCTCCCCTCCCCCCTAAATTATATGACTGGATACAGGGACGTACTCGCTAAGAAAGGCCCCAAAACGTAGAAAGATAAGAAAGGGCCCAAAAGTGTGGCGTGGCCAGATTGGACGATTTTTTTTTTACCATTTCGGATATTTTCCATTGCATTTCGGCTACTTTTTAAAATTTGTGTGGTTGGTCAAGTCGAAGGTTAAAAATTATATATATATATATATATATGTGTGTGTGTGTGTGTGTGTGTGTGTGTTTGTGTGTGTGTGTGTGTTAAGGTTTGTTTATGCTTTTTTTTTTACCTATGGATGTTTGAAACTGACAGAGGGTTTTTGCCAGGATACAGCAACAAATGGCAGATGAGAGCTGTGATATCAGATTCACAATAGAATGCAAGACGTAAAATGTTACACCCTCGCCCAGCCCTGGTAACAAATATCATCTTTTATAACTTGGGGCATGAACTAACTCAGCACCGGTCAAACCGCGTGCAGTCTGGGTGCAAACAATAAAAGTGTCTCTCTCTCTCTCTCTCTCTCTCTTACTCCCCACCCCCTCTCTTTTTCTGACTTATTCTCCCCATTATCACGTCGCGTGACATTCGCTGTAGTGAGTGGCGTACGATAACGACTGGACGTTACATTAAGGGGGGGATGGGGGGTAGGTCATAACAATGCAGCTCAGTGGGAAACAAAACAACAACTGACCGTCCAGAGTGTCGCCAGAATGACCTTCCGGCAACGCCCACTTTTTTAGGTGTGTTTGTTTGTTTGTTCCAGGATGCTGAGAGACTCAGGCTATATATATATATATATATATATATATATATATATATATTATACCACTGACCATTGTCCGACTGGTCACTGCATGGCTTACTTAGTCAGGGGGCGTCTCAATGTGGGGTGTGTCAATAGTCTACGTACTTCATCACCATTCACTTGCTTGTCACAACACATATCACAGAGAGAGAGAGAGAGAGAGAGAGAGAGAGAGAGAGAGAGAGAGAAGAGAGAGATAGGGGCGAGAGAGAGAGAGAGAGAAGCGGGCGAAAGAGAGAGAGAAGAGAGAGAAGGGGCGAGAGATAAAAGAGAGGGGAGAGAGAGAAAGAAAGAGAGGGAGCGAGAGGGAGAGAGAAAGAAAGAAGAGAGAAAGGGGGCGAGAGAGAAAAGAGAGAGGGAGATGGAGGGAGCGTGAGAGAGAGAGAGAGAGAGAGAGAGAGAGAGAGAGAGGGAGCGAAAGAGAGGGAGAGAGAAGAGAGAGAAGAAAGGGTGGGTGGGGAATGAGTTAGGCTGGGGTACGCACTATAAACCGGGCTGACTTACGCACGGCTAGATCGACAACAATGAAATGATGGTAAACAACGACCGTTTAAAACAAAACATGGCACATTTTTGTTTGTTGTTTACTATGGGGTACTCAGTATTACGGAAATAAACAGAAGGGGGGGGGGTACACGGATGGCTAAAGTTTGAGAAACACTGGTGTAGATGAACAGTTCAAGAAGAAGACTCGTTGGAGTCCGTGCCTGGATACTGCAGGTCACATCCATGATTTAATTTTTTTTGGATATCATCCAGTAAGGTCGGTCTGGGAATCGCACGATGACTGATTTATTAAGGTTTTATATAAATATCTAGTGAGATCCCCCCTGACCCATGATAATGTACATCACAGAGCCGGGTTTAGCCCCGGTCAGGCCCACAATAAATCATGGACTAAATACTTGTATTCTTTTTTTTTTTGGTCTTCTGAAAGTGTGAGTGTGCTCATGTGTGTGTGCGTGCATGTTTTGTGTACTTAAAAAAAAACAGCTGGACGTGTGTGCGCAGAGGCGCTTCTAGACCAAACTTTCAGGGGGGGGGGCAAAAAAATTGACTTGTATTAAACATCATGAGATACAACTTACTTACATGTGACTAATTTTGGTCTATAATGGTTTATAATGCCCCCCTTGTTGCGCCACTGTGTGTGCGTGTGTGTGTGCGTGCATGTTGTGTGCACTTTAAAAAAAACAGCTGGGCGTGTGAGCTCACACATATGGGAGTGACACTTGTTTAGCTCACACCATTTAAGGTCATGACGCAGATGGCCGTTGTAATGTCTAGTATCGACTCGGCTTCTTCTCCCAATACATCAAACCGTGTGCATGTTTCCATTCACGGTAATTGGTTGTGAGGGTGGGGGGGGGGGAACCTGTTGATACCCATGACGTCTAGGCCAGTGCCGTAACGAGCTTAACTCGCGCCCGGGGCACAATACCTTTTTAATACATTTTAGCGCCCCCTCCCCTCATTCGAAAACCATGTAATATTATATGTAAAATGTAACATTTGGCGCCCATTTTTGTGAGTGGCGCCCGATGATGCCCATGGTGGTTAGACTGGGGCTGTGGTGATGCCCATGGTGGTTAGACTGGGGGTGTGGTGATGCCCATGGTGGTTAGACTGGGGGTGTGTGGTGATGCCCATGGTGGTTAGACTGGGGGTGTGGTGATGCCCATGGTGGTTAGACTGGGGGTGTGTGGTGATGCCCATGGTGGTTAGACTGGGGGTGTGGTGATGGCCATGGTGGCTAGACTGGAGGTGTGGTGATGCCCATGGTGGTTAGACCGGGGTGTTTGGTGATGCCCATGGTGGTTAGACCGGGGGTGTGGTGATGCCCATGGTGGTTAGACTGGGGGTGTGGTGATGCCCATGGTGGTTAGACTGGGGGTGTGGTGATGCCCATGGTGGTTAGACTGGGGGTGTGGGGTGATGCCCATGGTGGTTAGACTGGGGTGTGGTGATGCCCATGGTGGTTAGACTGGGGGTGTGGTGATGCCCATGGTGGTTAGACTGGGGGTGTGTGGTGATGCCCATGGTGGTTAGACTGGGGGTGTGGTGATGGCCATGGTGGTTAGACTGGGGGTGTGGTGATGCCCATGGTGGTTAGACCGGGGTGTGTGGTGATGCCCATGGTGGTTAGACTGGAGGTGTGGTGATGCCCATGGTGGTTAGACTGGGGGTGTGGTGATGCCCATGGTGGTTAGACTGGGGGTGTGGTGATGCCCATGGTGGTTACCCAGCTAGCGTGCTGTGCAGGCTAAATTTTGAGCCACCCTCCTTCAGATCTATAAAGCATACGACAAAAAGAATATGACGTCACTATCCTGACGCCCCCCCCCTTCATAGCTCGGTTACGGAGGAGGTCGCAATACCCGGACTACTCTTCCTACGTTACCCTGTCAAGGATGGTTCGGGTGGGGGCCAGACCCTCCGAGAGGGGGCGGAGGGGAGGGGCAAATGCCCAGGGGCCCGGGCTGAGCTGGTCAATCAACTTTTGAAAATATTATTATCAGCACCGGGGTGGGGGGGGCGTGACAGCCCTGCCCAGGGGCCCGAAATTTCTGTCGGTGGGCCTGGGTGGGGGGCTATGTTACGCCCATGATGAAAGATGACCTCTATGTGTCGGATATCGGGCTAAATTCATTCGCAAAATGAATCACTTATAAAAAAAAAAGAAAGCCACAATGAGAAAAAAAGTTTAGTTTTAGTAGTTTTTCTTTTTTTATTAATGTATTTATTAATGTGTTTATTAATGTGTTAATTATTGTGTTTTTTAATGTGTTTGTTAATGTGTTTGTTAATGTGTTTGTTAATGTGTTTATTAATGTGTTTGTTAATGTGTTTATTAATGTGTTTATTGTGTTTATTAATATTTGTGGGACGGATTGCCGAGTGGTGTAGATACTCGACTGTCCACCTGAGAGTCCTGGGTTCGATCCTCGTGAGACCCATGGAATTTTTCCAGGTGAAATTTTGTGCAAAGTCGTCCCACAAGTCCACCCAGCTTTAAACGTGTACCTGACTTTAAGTTTGGGAAGTAAAGGCGGCTGGGCGTTGTGCTAACCACACACAGTCCCTTCATATGCCGAGGTTATAGAAACAGATGAATGATGGCCCTATAGGGCTAAGGGAACTTTACTTTACTTATTAATTATTGTGTTTATTAATGTATGCATAAGCGACCATGTTTGTTCTAGGGGCATATGGCACTCGCCTTAGAACGACATTCGCCCTAGAATGTAGTGCCCCAGTCGCATCTGGTGTCTGTTTGTGTGCGAATAGAATGCAGACGACGGTAGACAACCAATGAGAAGGGATGATAACGCAGTACATGTTGTATTTTTAAATACACATGATATTACCTCCCTTATAGCATTCCCTCTATTTCTCCCTTCCCTTTGATCAACAAAACCATATTATTTATTAAAAAAAGGAAAACGAAATTGTTTAATAAATCTATATATTTACTTACTAAATAACCCACCTTACCACCTATCTGCTTGTGTATTGATCTGCCTATATAAATCTACTAGTGCTGAGCTCTCAATTGAAACGAAACAAAACGTGAAACAATGGATATTTGGTCTAAATTTTAAACCAACTTCAAGGTTATCAGCAAACAGTAAAACCTCATTCCGTTGCTCGATTCGGTTCAAGTTATCGGATAGACAAAGATTCTCCAACCTCACTTGTAGGGCCCAGAAAATAAACACACATACACAGACACACACACACACACACATACACATACACACACACATACACAGACACACACACACATACACAAACGTACAAACAGATCCGTAGCCAGCTAATGTGGCGCCGTGTGCGAGTTACATTTTTCTAGCGCCCTCCTTCCAATGTGATAAGTGGAAAAAACATTTAGCATCGCTCTATCAGCAGTGGCGTAGCGAGGAGTGGGCAATGGGGGGGCATCATGCCCCGGGCACAACTCACAAAGGGGCGCCAAATGGTATATTTTACATATGATATTATGTTTTTCGAATTGGGGGGGGGTGCGCTTAAAAGGTATTGGGCCCCGGGCGCGAGTTAAGCTCGATGCGACCGCCCAATCCATTCCTACGCTACTGCACATTTATAACAACCGGCAACATATTATAGCCCCCAACTCACCCTGTAGAACCTAGGGGTTTGGGGGCCCTTGGGGTGAGGGGGGGGCTTGGCCTCTTTGGAAGCCCCTGCATTTTGACTAATGTACTTAATATTTAATTTTTAAAAAATTGTGGGGGCCCCCTCAAGCTGGGGCCCAGGGAGGGCTTTCAAATTTGTAACCCCCCGCCCTAACCTAGGTACGCCTCTGTGTGAACCCCCCCCCCACTAAATTATGGTTAAATCTCGTGCACTGTGGCGCCTTTAAATACATCAGTAGCCCTTCCAAAATTATTCATGTCAGGGCCCCTTGTGCCCAGGGTGCCCTCTGTTCCGCAGACGGCACATTTTGAGAACCACTGACTGATGACATAAGGAACTTTTTTTTATTAAAGTGTACCTTAGTTTGCTGTTCTTGCAACAGTAATCAGTTTTTGTTTTTTTTAAAAAGGGGGTTAGGCTGTTTTAATTAATTTTCACATATATTGTATGAAGCCAAGTATCTTATACATTTATTGAACATTTTTTAAAGTGGCCCAGACGGGAAAAAAAATCTGGATTATCATCGTACAGGTTAGTTTAATACATTTATTGTAGATGAAATTTAATGTTTATAATTTTAATCTTAATGTCTGCGTGGTTATATATAGCCTACAGACAATACGCAGGTGTTCTTAGTTATTAGGGGGGGGGGCGAGTCTGTGAAAGCGCTTAGAGTCTTTCTTTTACCTTATTTTTTTTTTGTATTTACCAGAGGCGTACCTAGGGTTGGGGGGGGAGGGGGTGTACCAATTCGAAAGTCCCCCCGGACCCCAGCTTGAGGGGGCCCCCCAATTTTTTTTACATTAAATATTAAGTACATTATCTCATGTCATGGTGTCGAATGTCAAAATGCAGGGGCCCCCAAAGAGGCCTCGCCCCCCCCGGTGCCCCGTAATCTCTAGGCTCGGCACTGGTATTTACATTATATAAAATGTCACGCCCTGGCTTAAATACGTGTATGGCTCATGACTGTTGATGTACTAAGGTCTCTATTAGTCGAACACACATTATGTGTATATATTTAAAATACTATTACAACAATGCCCCCCTCCATAGACATACTATACAGCCCCGTAGAGTGAAAATTCTACAGCAGGGGCCAGGCATTCTACAGCAGGGGCCAGGCCAATAGCGGGGGGGGGGCAGGAAGTAAATGTTACTAATTAGAGCAAACAAGACGAGGTAGCCAGACAAAACGCAGGGGGGCCCCGCACGCTACGGGCCTGATGCTATATAGTATGTCTATGGCCCCCTCCTTCGTAAATGAAGACCCTGAACCCCCCCCCCCCCACCCCTCAACTTTTGATCGCCAGACCAGGAGTTTCCAGGAAATAGTTTTAAAATGAGTTTTTTTTTTAAAATCTGTGTTTTTTAATTATTCCAGATCTGTGTAGAAAAATTAAAATACAGAGTGGCTTCCCTGGTTACTAATATCGATCTTTTCAAGCTCTGTGTTTTTGTCTTTTCCAAATAATTATTCTGTGTCACTGTAAAATGTGCACATGATTATTTTCAGATGATTTCTTTGTTAGACAAGAGGTAAATCTTGACAAATATTATATAATAACAATATTAATATTGTCTGACTATACCGAGAGGATGACTATTTATTGTATTTAATTACTGTCTATACCAAGGCAATTCAGCAATTTATAACAATTTCATCATTTTATTGTCAACTATCGAAACAACTAATCTGTGAGTGTCGTGACTGTGGACTCAACTGACTGTTGTCATAAATTATGTATAAGTAACACCAGAGAATATAAATTATTATATATACACTCAATACAGAAAGCACAACACTCTTTAAAAAAGTTCTTTAGTCTTTACCAATGACTGTCAATACTCAATAGACTTACAATAATTTATCAACTAAATAGTGATACACAATATACTTACAACGCAAATATAGTGGCTGTCATTTAAAAAATCAATTTAAATAAAAGATGCACAATCTGAATAATTTATAATCTGGGTGTCACACAGTTACTGTTTGTCCATTTTGCGTTATGTATCTAAGTCTTAAGAAGCTAGTTTACATATTTTTTTCAGGCAAACATTGAGAGATCATCTCTTATATACTTCTCTCTCATTAGCTACATTTTTTCAACAAAATTAAAATAACACAGCATATACTTTTTTTTCATTTCAGTTAAGATCAGGCATCAACGAGAACAGACAAGCTTCATTTTGTCAAATTAATGTAAAGACTATAATAATTTATATTTTTCTAGTGGATTATTTAATGAAGAGTAATGGAGAGCTACATGAATGATTTCAAGCTCAAAAGTGAAGCTTCAAAGGTAGTCATCCTTATTAACTTCTTGCTCTGAAAACATCTATTCATACAGTTTACCAGTAGTCCATTAAATTAATATAGAATCTCTTACCTAGCATAGGAAGAATTTGTGAAGAAAAAAATAATTATACCCTTATAATAACTGTATACAGTTGTATTAGAAATAGACTCTACCTGATACAAGCACTGTCAAAATTAATGAAAAACACATAGACAAAAAAAAGAGCAACCATATCACATTTTTTTTAGGAGAATAAATAATATGAAACTCAATCTAAGAGGACTTTCTTCAAAGCAGACATGCAAAGGCATAGTGTCAATAGAGAGAAGCAGAAAGTTGATTGATTAAGCTTTTCAATGAACTAGATAGCAAGCAAGACAAATGATCATCTAAACTGTATGACAAGTTCCATAATAATTAAACAATATGACCTACAAAAGAATAAAATGTTCTTAATTTGTGATGGTGCATAAGTAAATAAAATTACATGCTAACGGAAATAAAAAAAAGTTGTTCAAAACAAATTGCTCTTTTAATCTTGCATAAAATCATAAGTGAAGAAATTAAATGATGAAATGATTTAGATGACTGAACATCTTTAGAATTATGAGGAATAAATGTGTTTGACTAATAGAATGCAACATAAATGAGATGTTAGATGACCATAGTCATGAACCAGATTTTAAAAAAATACAATTCATCCTGTCTGGAATTTCACATTTCAAATTGATTTATCATATACACATTTTTAAAGAATTCATAAAACTTACATTTTTTTCAAAATTGTTTTTCCTTTATCTATGTTTATAACGTTTTTTTTTTCAGTTGTTGCATTACCTGACAAGACCTGCTGTTCTGCCCTTTTACATATTTGTGCTCATCTATCTGGTAGCATTTTCTCCTCATGTTGCAAGACCAGGAGAAGTTTCCTTAGCGGTGGTGCTAAAAATAATACCAATTTGGTACCTTGCATTCTATGTTTATAAAGCTCACAGCTTTGGCACACAAAGTGAATGGAAGGTCAAAGATGCTGATTCTGACGTCAACCTGACCACTGTTATTTTTGGCCTGCTGGTGTCGAGTGTTGGAGATGTATGTCTGGCATATGAAAACCTTTTCCAGCCTGGTGTTTTAGCTTTTGCTGCTGCCCAGTTCTGTTATTTGATCCATTTTAAACGGTTGTATAGGACTTCAGTTTTTGCCTGGGTATCTGTTCTTTTTGGTGTTATTATATACATCATTTTATTCGCCAGCTTGCAAGGTACATCCATGAAAGTTATTATATTTTTCTATGATATGCTCATCCACACAATGTTCTTTTATGCGGTTTCCAGTTTTGAAAGTAGGCCATCTGCTGCCACACTTTCGATTATGTTGGGCGCCAGCATCTTCATTATCTCAGACTTTACTATAGCTGTAAACAAGTGGATCGTAGGTTTCAGATTGGCGGAGGGCATCATTTTTTTCACATACTACACAGCCCAGCTGCTGATCACTGTGGGTGTTACCAGCGTCACAAAGCACAAGATATAATTTTTATTACTAGGGAGCAATTGTTTCCTTTTTTACACATGAGGATTTTTTTATTATTAATTTCACCATTAATAACTTTTTCACTTTATATTTTTGTAATTTATCTGTGTGTGTGTGTTTCAAATATTTTTTTAAAAATGTAAACATATCCAGCATTGACTTTCAGAAAAAATATGTGAATATTTTTTATTCCATTTTAGCCCAAAAATGAAAAATGGCAAGTGATTGGGTGATGAAAAATATGTTTGTATTGTTCTATTCCTAAAATGTAACTTAAATCACAACATGAAAGATCACTGTCTATAAGTAAAGATATTTTTCAAATTGTCTCCCCTAAAACATTTTTTTTAAGTCACTTAGTACTAAATGGCGAATTTTCATTATTTGATTAAATCTAAACATATTCAAATGTATTACAAAGAAAACTGATTAAGAAAACATCAAAGATGAAAAATAATGAATGAAACATTTTAAACCTGATACAAACCAGATATTAAATTCACTACATGTATTAAGTTACAGCTTACAGTTATTGGTCACACCTGTTGTTACTGGAGGGCTTTTGTTTATTAATTTATTGTTTAGCTTGCTTATTTATTGCTTGGCTGCATATGTGTTGATTTCTTGTTGCTATGAAGAAAAGGTAGCTTGTTTACAAGGATTTTTTAATATATTTTTTTGAGTAGCCAAAACAATGCAATATTTTATGGTTATTTTTTTTTTAGATTATTATATTATATAATTTTGATCCTGGTGAATTTGATGTTTTATAAGTTTTTTTAAAGTGATTTTTACCTGAAAGTTTTTTTTATTTACACCAAGCTCTGATCAACTCAGGGGTAAATCATAGTTGCAGAGTTTATATATTTGTTTCTGAACAGTTTAAAAAAAAAAAAGAAACTTGTACACCATATGAAAAGAACAATAATCCTGGACAACCGTGGTGTAACTAGGTGACGATGGAAGTGTATGTCCAACCCTGGGTGGCATTTACAATCCATTGTGGGGCAGCATTTCCACTACTAATAATCTTTAGTACACAATCAGGAAGGCGTTTATTTGACGACACTAAAGCTAGATACGATACTGTTATATGATATGAAAAAACTAATTCCTAACACAAAAAATACAATTTTAAAAACAATTTATTTTTCAATCCCCCAACATGAATAATCCAGACTTCTTGTTGACTGACCACCTAATAGCTCTCCGACCTTGTAATAATCTGGGGGTTAAAAAAAAAAGGTCAAATTATTTAACTGTTTCTGAGTTTTGATTGGTTTGCTACAAAAATCATGCATGACAATAAATAAAAAAACAACACGTTTTTAAACATAAGGGTAATTCCTTTAGCCAGTGTCAGTAATGTAATTGAACACGAAAATATCTGATAGCAAATGTATCGACGTAAATTAAGAAATAATAATAAAAAAGTATCGTATAATTAGAAATGTGTGTTACTTTTTAATTTGTTATTTATTCTGTTCTATGTTCTATTATATTCCTATAGAAATTGTAAATAAAAAAAAAAATTTTAAATCTGACATTTTTACTGACATAAAAAAATACTTTAATAAAAAAAAAAAAATTTTCAAGATACAATGATTACTTACAGTGTAATACTGTGGGTGATACTCTGTACATTTGGTACCTGAATTCTTGAATAAAAGAAATAATTAGGTTAGATCAATTATCATAATCAAAATTTTTTATTTTACTGAAAAAAAAAATCAATAAAAATGATGATAAACGATATTTTCCAACAGAATCAAACAATCAGACATTAAAAGACAGATTATAAGCTTTGTGGGTTAGGGTTTGAATTTCTATGGTCTGTTATTTATACTTTCATGTCTCATCAGCAGTAGCATTTATTTTACAGTATCATTAGAAATAGCACTACTCTCTCAGATATACTATGAATTTAGTTATGGGTCACTGGTTTGAATTTCTATAACCTGTTGTATATACTTCCAAGTCTCCTAGGAGATGCAGATTTTCATCAGCAGTAGCTTTTGGTTTACAAGAAATAGCAATTCTCTCTCTTTTTTTTTTTTTAAACAAACATAATAACTCTCAGTGACCTGGTGGCAATTCAATATGGGAGACATGTAGTTTGTTCTGTTGTGTTTCCATCACCATTTTAGTTGAATCATTGAGAATGTTAAAAGAGGATGAATAAAGTGTCTCAACGCTAATTTTTTTTATAGGATAAAAGAAAACAGGACAGAGATAACCTCTTATCAACAATATTTTTTTAAATCCTGGATGTTCATAGTTTTGCTGGATTAAAAAGAATTCCTTTGTAATAAACATTTTATAAAGTATTTTATTATTAACTTTAATCATCATAATGAAATCAAACTATTCAGTTTATTTCCTTTTAGATGAAAAATTTAAGAGTAAAAAGATTTTTCATTATTTCTTATACAATTTAGGATAAGAATTTTATAATAATTAATCTTAATTGAATTGAAAAATTTTTTTTTTTGATTTGCTGAAATCTTCGCATTATTTTTCTTTACAGAAACTTACCTTGGCTTTTATTCATTCTGTTCCAAACAAAATAAGATCCCAAAGCTGCAACAAATTCCAATCCAAGGACAACTTTTACAGCAGTTCCAAATTTCTGGAAACTACTTCTAGATGAACCCAGAGGCTTTTTTAACATGCTTAGATTCTTCTTACCAGCTTTACCTAAAAACACATAAAAATACCAAAATAATTTGAATATAGTACTTGTAAAATTCATTTAAGTGTTCATTCAGTAAAAGATGGGACATATAATATCATATCGATATACGCAGGTCCTAATCATCTAAAGTCTAGCTATCTAAGTTACGACAAGTTATGTAATGACAGTAATGTGGTACAGAGTCGGAGAATGTGCTTTTTAGATTTTATTTTAACTTAAAGATTTGCTATATTTTTTCGTTTCAATCAATAACAAAACTGAGCTGAAAACTAGAAGAAGTGAAGTTAACTTGTCCAGTCAGTCGTCTATAGATTTCACTCAAGTGTCTACTCTATAAGTCTTTCTCCTATTTACTAGTAAACTAGTTAGTAGTATGTTTAAGTAATAATTTACTTTACTAGCAAGGGCTAGCTGGTTAGAATGGCATGTCACTCACAGGCGACACAGGTGCATGTTACGTTAGAGTTAGAAGAGAAATAGAGAACTGGGTTAAGTCTTTTTAGAACCACATGATAGTAGCAAAAATTTGTTGGTTTAACAACTCACTGAGACATTCAAATGTTTAATAATTTAGTTAGTAAAATGAGTCCAATGAAGGGCAAGTTCTTACCTTATTCTTTTTTTATACCTTAGACGCCTTAGTTATTTGTCATAACTTTGTCCTCATCTCTGTCCTGCTTGTGTGACATCAGCTGTTACATTACGCTTCTTTAACAACAAAAAAATATCGAGTGATTTATATTTAAAATTTTAATATAATTAGTACGTTGCCAAAATACTCCAAGGTATTTTTAAGATTTTACAAAAATTGAAAATAATAATACTTTGATATGAAAAGATATCTTATCCAGTTTTCAATGACGGTTAGAAAATAAAAATATTAACTTAAAAGTGTATGTAAACGAAATTAGACATGATGGCTGGTGGTCACAGATCAGTTTTAAAACAGAAAAACAAATCCCATAATCATGGGAAACACAGGAGTAAACGAAATTTAAAGAGAGAGTCTCATGGTAATTAAGCTTTACATTTTGTTTACGTTTATTCAATTATTTTTGTTCTGATCTACTTGACAATCTTACACTTCACTTTGCTCATGCTTTACTCAAGTCTTATTCCTGGTGAATAAAAGACAACGTGTTTTCTTTAAATTTTAGATTACGTTATTAAGTGGCATTGATTATGTATGCATATAGTATACATCATATCAGATATCACCATTTAATAGTAGATTACTTCCAAACGTTTGTTAAAAATTTATAATACAATAATATTAATTTGTGGATAAATGAAAAAACGCAAAATGTGTTAAGTCAATTAGGAGTGAAGGGATTAATAAGAAAATGATATTACATAAACATATTTATATTATCGGTGTGTGGGGGGAGGTGGGTAGAGCGGTCCTGGGTTCAATCATCAGTGGGCACCTGACTTTAGGAGTTTAGGTGGGAAAGTAAAGGGGCCTAGGCATTGTGCACACAACCCCTAACTAAGGCCTAAGCCGCCCATGCTAACTAAGATGTTACATTATCAATGCTCGTAATTGTAGGTCAGAAATATTGAGGATTAACTTTGAGTTGAAATAAATAGTTTGTAGTATAAAGCTGTACAGTGATACATAATTAAAGATAAGAAACTGCATGATTAAAAAAAAAAAAATACTGTTTTTGACTTTTTCTAATAAACCCCATTATATTTACTGTATTATAATTACTACAAATTTCTTTTGCAAAAACAAGAAGAACACATAAAAATGATTTACGGTATGGGGAAAACAATGGGGGGGGGTTAAGTACGACTTAATATCAGAATGGGTTCAGGGAAGTATTCATATTTTGTTAAAATATGGACAAGCTGGGACATTTCTTTATCATTCTGGGATGCTGGGACAAATTCTAAAATTCTGAGATATGTTCCAGGTAAACCATGACATCCTGTCTATGTATGATAATAAACAATATTATCAAATTGAAAAAAGATCTATTAATCATTGGAAACGTTTTTTTTCCCCCCTCATACTTTGTGGAATTAAAAAAAAAATGATACTGACTCATCATCCTGTAATTTTAGTCTGTTTGACATATTTGTTGAATAATTTTTTTCTTCTATTTCTTTGTAGGAAAAGTAAATGTAAAACAGTTAACGAAGGAAAAGAAAATGAAAGAGATCCTTCGTTCTGAGGTATATCTTAATTTTGATACATTGAATACATCACTGACTCGCGAAGGCTGAAATGCAAACAGTGTTTCAATGATTGTTCTTAGCAATACACAGAATTAACAGTTATGGATGAAGCTAAATTTTTTTTTTTTTTTTTTAAGGCAGCTCAAAAAAGAATGACCGACAGGGGAGAGGCGTTCGATGAAAAACGAGGAGCAGCATCACCTCCGCCACGATTAGTGGTTGGTTGATTTATTAATTTTTTTAGAATAGATATTGCTTTTTATTTTCTCAAAGCAAAGGGTCCCATCTACATCTCTTCACCCATGGGCGTATTCATGGGGGAGGGCATTAAGAGGGGGGCATTTGCTCCCCCCCCCCCACTACATTTTGAAAAAATGTCATAAAGTTGTTATTTGCCCCCCCCCCCTGGAAAAAATTCCTAGTGACGCCCATGTCTTCACCTAACATGTTTTGGCTAAAGTCTTTTTTTTATTTGTGTCTCCGTCTCATTTTCAACTGATCTCCTGTCTTCGTGTCTTCTTTTCCATGTAGGTTCCTTTCTAAGACCCAACTTTTACATAAAAGTAAAGTTCCCTTAAGCCTCTAAGGGCAGATGAAATGTAGAATGAATTCATCTGTTCAGTAGCCATGGCATATTTAGGGATTGTATGGCCAGCACTCGACCAGCTGGCTTTTCACTATTTTACAAAAAATATTAATATTTGTTTAGAAAATATCTATCAATATTTTTTTTATTACATAGGTTATTGTTAGTCTTCATAAAACGGTCAGCACTACAGATATTGAAAATTTGATGCAAGAAGCTGACCCGTCTGCTGTGTGTCATTCTGATAAAGGAGTATTGCATGTTTGGTAAGCAATCTTTTCCAGATTTTTTTCCCCACAGTTTATATAAAATTCTTAGATCATATGTATCTGTTGGTATAATTTACCGTATAATTCTGTTTTTTATAACCTGATACTTTCTTTTGATTAATTTCATTAAACAATTGGCGAATAAGTGTAATTTGAAACCCCATGTTTGTCTACTCTTTCAGTGCTGGTAAACTAAAAAGTAGATTGAGTTTCTACACACCAGAGTACGGTCAGTTTCAGGCATTGCTGGATGCAGCCAAAGTGGCGGATGTTGTACTGTTTGTTGTTGGTCAGAACGGAATGGATACATACGGAGAGCACTGTTTGAATTGTGTCATGGGTCAGGGACTGCCAGCCAGTATCTTTGCTTGCCAGGTGCGTTAAGCAAAGTTATTTCATATTCTTCTAAGGCTGGTTTTAAAACAATAAGTTAAAAAAAATAATACAAATATGCTGTCATATAAATTTTATTTTGGTCTTTTATATGCTTAACTTTTTTTTTTAGGGCATGTTAAATCTTAGTAAAAAGAAGTTGTCAGATGCTAAGAAGAAGATAGACAAACAAATAGAAAAAAGGTAAGGTTGATGTTAATTTATTTTTACAACACCAAAAAAAAAACACTTTGTAACTTCGTTTGATAATTATTCTTTCAAATTTGTTAAAAATCTGCTATCATATAAGCCAGTATATTTACTGAAAATACATTTTGGCATTTATATAGACCTTTGAAATTTTAAAAAATAGTTTTCCAGGATCCAAAGTAAGAAACATTGATTCCTGGCAAGATGCCCAAGCGCTGTGGAGAATGATGGCCAATTTAGCACTGAAAGAAGTTCATTTTCGTGACACCCGTCCTTACCTCCTAGCTGAAGAAATTCAGTTTGAGCCAAGTAATAATGAGGTTGAAGATGAGGACACAGAGGTAATTTCACTGGAAAGTTCACTCATTTCCAATAACACGCTTTTTTTTTTTTTTTTTTTTTTGCACAGTACATAGTTATCTGCATTATACTACTTTCTGTTTGCGGTATCATTGTGTTGTTTATTCTCTGTTGATTGGTAACTTTGCGCTGTTTTAATTCTAGGTATACAGCATACACTAGTCTAACTATACATCATACCAATACCAGTCTTCATTTACTCCTAAAAATTGCCCTGAAGTATGCCCAGTATCTTTAAACTACTAACAACTCACACATGGCTTATGTAACTTGTAGTCATGGTCTTTCATGTAACAGTACTTCTAGAACAATACTCCTTAAACTGTGTCCTCTTGTACACTTTTGTTCCATGAAAAAAAAATTAAACATTCAATTGAAACTGTTTTATAAGAACAAATATGGCTGAATGCACACATTTAGGTTTTATTATTTCAATTAATGGAGTATTTTTTAACAATGTGCCTGCTTTTATTGCGCCATTGATTTTTAAAAAAGGTTGGCCAAACCTGTTGTTATACGAAGAAATATTACAAGTAAGTGTGTAGTGTCCAGCACACAGAAAAAATATTTAACTTAATAACCACTGCTCTTTAACATAGGATCGAGCGTTGGTAAAATTTATTTTTTTTTGACACACTTTTTAAAATTGATTACAAATACACATAATGGCAAGCTCTACTTTCAGTGTGAAAATCAGTTCTGACTCAAGAGTATATTTTCCCCTCTTCTAGGAAGAAACTTTAGGTACCTTGAAACTGACTGGCTACCTCAGAGGTCAAAGTTTAGATGTGAATAAATTGATTCATCTTCCTGGCTGGGGTGATTTCCAAATGATTCAGATAGATCAGCTTGAAGACCCCCACCCACTGGTTTTAAAAGGAAACAAAGACAGGCGTAAAAAGGGAGAAGGTGCGGATGAAGAAATGAAAGAAGTAAGAACATTTCAAGATTTAATTTCAAAATGTGGAAATTCTGCTCTTATTATTCATAATAGCATTTCATTGTTAACAACAAGTTTTTTTTCTTCTCTCTTCTGGTTTGTAAATGCGTATTTCTTTTTAAAAAAATTCAAAGGAAAAGGTCAAAAGTTTTTGCATTGCCAAAGCCACAAATCCAGAATCCCTGCAATCAGAAGTAATACCAGATGAGATGGATCAAGAACAGACATGGCCGACAGCTGAAGAGCTTGGAGAAAATAAATGTTTGTATCCTAAACACTTTTAAAAATATTTTTTTTTTCAAGTTTTTTTTTCGTTTTTATTCTAGTTTTTTTTTTTCTAGCTTTGTATACAAAATGTATCCGTCAATAATACAAGTTAAACTTGTTCACAGCTGTTAAAGTCAAGCGTCTAAAAGGTGTTTCTGACTACCAGAGTAAATGGATTCTAGATTTAGAGGATAACAATAAGGTTAATCGTTTTATTTGTTTTGTACCAGTACACTCTGTTCTTGCATCACATTATAAATTCAGAAATTGTGTTGCAT
Organism: Bulinus truncatus; assembly: GCA_021962125.1. Classification (NCBI taxonomy): domain Eukaryota; kingdom Metazoa; phylum Mollusca; class Gastropoda; family Planorbidae; genus Bulinus; species Bulinus truncatus. The sequence goes on from JAGDYQ010000255.1 coordinate 202,368, forward strand.
GTTATTTAATAAATACTCTTGCTTAGTCAGACAGTACAGTTCAGCAGATAAAAGAACATTTTTTAAATAAGAATTACAAAACATCTGTTAAGTCCCCTGTAATGTAATTCATAAAAAAAAATCTTCAAATAATTAGATAGCTAATTACCGTTCAACTGCAGTGTATCTAAAAATTTAATAGAATTTCTATTCTAAAATCACCGACCATGTGTATTAAATGTTTATTATGGCTTGTCTATCTCATATATTAATTCTTTTAACTTCATATGGCGAATGCAATCAGTTAATTATGTGGCATCAATCCTGCATCCATGTCTAGTTAATTATGTGGCATCAATCCTGTCTAGTTAATTATGTGGCATCAATCCTGTCTAGTTAATTATGTGGCAACAATCATTCATTCCAGTCTAGCTAATTATGTAGCATCAATCCTGCACCCCACTCTAATGAACTATGTTGCATCAGTCATTCACCTCAGTTTAGTTAACTATGTGTTGCCTCTTTTGCCTTGCAAATAACTTGCAGTGTTGTTTGTTTAATAAAAAATACCACCCAAACATTACTGTACAGTAGAAACAGCTATCTAATTTTCACTTATCGTTCAAGCCATTTTGAAATAATGCAAATATATGCCTATTGTAATTATTAGTGTTCAATATTATAGTTTTTAATATACCCACTCAGACTGAACATGCTTTCTTAGAAGAGAAAATGTTTAAACAACGCGGGTTCAGTTTTTGTTGCCTACCGTGAATATATTAATAGTTAGTTATAATTAGTCATCTAAGACCCTTTTTGTTTTCAATCAGCTTTATCACTTTGTTGAAACATACGTTCGTATAAACTGGTCTTTCAGGGAAGTCTCACTGTTGTTTCTGTTTAATCCTCCATATAGTCTGTATTGAGCTGCTATCATTCTCGGGTATGTGTAATGCTTTTTTTTAAAAACTGAGAACTCTGCTCGTCAAAGTAAATTCCACTTCTTTTTTTTTCCCTGAAACAAATAGGATGATGATGATGGTGAAAGTAGTGAAGAAGACATTGCGATGGATGAAGAGATGAAAGCTGAAGATAAATCACCTGTGGGTAGTGATGTGGAGAATGCTGATCAAGACGATAACCTTGACGCTGTAAGACACACCCCCATCCCCATCTTGGCTTTAAAAAAAACCCCAAGAAAACATTACTATGAATAATTTTAACTAGAAGCAAATATAAAGCCTAATGATGATACTATATTGTTTCAAGCTTTGCTGAGCTACAAATAACTTAAGACCCATAATTCACTCACAAAAGATTCTTGAGCAAAATAAGAACGACCCTATTTTTTTTTTTAAATGGCAGATGACAGAAACAGAGGTGGATGAGAATGAAAACTATGATGACCAGTTAGACTTAGATGAAGAGAAAAAAATGTAGGTAACCTTATTTGTACTGCTGAATGTTACCTTTGTCATAACTGAATGTTACTCTTGTCATAACTGAATGTTACCCTTGTCATAACTGAATTTTACCCTTAATATAACTATGTTATCCTCCTTATAACAATGTTACCCTTGTCATAACTGAATGTTATCCTTATAACTATGTTATCTTTTTTATAACTATTTTATCCTCCTTATAATTGTTATCCTTGTCATAAATGAATATTATCCTTCTTATAACTATGTTACCCTTGTTATATCTGAATGTTATCCTTCTTATAGCTGTGTTATTTTGTTTATCAGACTTTCTGGATAGAACTCAACGTGACATGCCGACCACTTTATTTATTTATTATTACTTCAAGATGTGTAGCCTTTTATTGTCTTCATATGTTTAACAAATAGCATTCCTTGTTACACAGGTATGAACGGATGAAAGAGGAACGGCTACATGTTCATTTTCCAGATGAGGTAGACACCCCTGTTGACGCACCAGCTAGGACGAGATTCGCCAGGTGTGTAAAAGAGTTTGGTTATTCCAATAGTATTGTTCGACAGGTGGGCAATGTGCTCGACTGCTAACCGGAAAGACCAGAGTTTGATCCAAGGTAAAGGCCTGGTCTTTTCTCAGGACTGATTCCTGTCCCTAAGTCCTTCCAGCTTTAAAAAAAAAATTAGTACCTGACGGCTTGGCATTGTACTGGCCATACAATTCCATAGAATAGCCGTGGCTACAGAAACTGATGAGCTCTTCTTTATCTGACCCCTCAATTTTTTTTTAATAACAATACTATTGTTCATGTAACATTATTTAAGTTTTTAACTAATTTGTTTTAATTGCTAATCACCAGACACTTTTTTTTTCTTTCCAGGTATCGTGGCATGGACAGTTTTCAGACAACAGTGTGGGATCCCAATGATTGTCTCCCTTTTGATTATGCAAGGATATACAGAGTTACCAGACATCATTATAAAAGGCTGCGGAAAATTTCAATGCAGATAAACACTGAAAACGATGACAGTGAAAACCTGCTAGCTGAGGTAATCTCAACTCTTTAAGGTGGTCCATGGGCCATTTTAGGTTTCTGCAAGTTTTTTGTTTCTATTTTTTTTATTTTTTAAGCTACACTAGCCATTTTTGGCACATGCATACAACATACCAATTAATGAACAAATGACTTTTTTGGGTAAAAAAAAGTGTAATTTTACGACATATTTTCAAAGAACCAATTTTCAAAATCTATTGTAGATATCATAAAACAACTTTCCACAAATGTTAATGAAAGTGTTCCAAACAAACGTCCAATTTTTATTTTTAAAAAAATGAAAAATAAATAATTTGTGAATTTTTTACTTCTGTACACGAAAAAAAAAATGCATTTTTTGGGGGGGGTAGGTAAAAAAAAAATTTAAAAAAATTTTATATTCAATATTTCCAAAAAAAAATTGGAGAACTGTCAACAATAGATATAAGAATTAGCATGCAAAATTGTAAGCTTATATCTTAAGTAGTTTTTGTTAAAGTGTCAAAAAGGCACAAAAAAATTTTTAAAATGCGATTTTGAGAAAAATGCAAAAAACTGTCAAAAATCTCTATTACACAAAGTACGTGACATAACCAAGATATGTAGTGATTGTAAAGTAAAAGTAAGCCATATTGTAATATGGATAAACAATTCAAACACTATAAACATTAGCAGAAAATAAGATATTATGGTTTTAGAAACACATGAAAAATGTAAATATCATTAAATATTTAAAAAAATCATCCCAGTAATGTCAAACACTAACTAATTACTAATTACTTGGAATATTTACATACAGATACACATTAAACATTTAAATCAATTAGAATCATAATAATTACAGCTATATAAACAAAAAATTATACACTAACTATTATGATCCAAGAGAAAAATCTTTGACTGAGAAAATATTACTAGTCTTTAGAACCCCCGGGTAAATACTGTGGCCCCCCTTCTAACTCTAACTGCCTTTGAAACTCCCTCTTTTCTGCTTCCCTAGTCTGTTCCCATCTTCTTTTTACATTTAACTGTATGTGTAAAGTCCCTGTAAGGATGAGATGAAATCCCTTAGATCCTGTAAAGCACTAATGGGACGGTTTTATGGTGCCCTTCTTTCATCCCCACCATAGCCGATAGTGCAATGGCCATGGAGGCACCACGGTAGATATATCGGGAACTTGAGCCAAGACCTGAAAATTTTCCTTGGTCCTCACCGGAGATCGAACCAGGTACCTTCAGGTCGACAGTCGAGCGCGTTACCGCACGACCATCCGTCCCCATTTAACTGTATAGCACTATCTGATTTTCTAATTCACCTCAAAACAACCAACTATAGTACAAAGAGGACAAGAAAAATTACAAAAAAGAAGTTTAATACATTCTAACTGAATCAGACATGTACTAGATGGAAGTGTCGTCTGAACCCCTACAAAACTAGAAAGCTTAGAAGATGATGCAGATGTAAGAGCTGTTGTTGATACAGATGTAGAAGCTGTTGATGAGACTGTTGTAGAAACTGGTATTGGGGAAGGTGGAGAAGTTACCGTAGAGATCTTTGCTGTCCATTTCCTTGCTGCCCTTGCTTCTTTCTTTTGCAGTCTCTGTTTTTTGGTCAGTGCCATAGTTATTCTGTTGTGGTACAAAAGATTAAAACATGTTTAATTATTTCTGAGTAATAGTAACTCACTAATAGCTTTATTTTTTTAAAGCTCGTAAAAATCTTAACTAGACTATTATATTATTATATCTCTCTATAAATATTGCATCAAAAAGACAATGGTGTTTCATAGATGGTCTATTGTATGTTATAGTTTATAATAGGGCTGTACCGGATTGCAATTTTCGGATCATGCAGGATTCGGAACCGGAATCGGATTTAATATTTGAATCCTGCCGGAACCGGAACAGGAACCGGATTTACCAAATTCAATAGTAACTCTTCGAACGAAGTAGTAAGTTCTCGCCTAACATAAAAAAGATATAAGAATGAAAAATAGAATAAAAATTTAGTTTTTAAGTTCTAGATAGCAAAAAACAGTATTAAAACAAAGAACCTATTATTTTGACAGAGTTATCTTTCTTAACTCATGATTGGAGAACTGTCAAAATTATAGGTTCTTTGTTTTAAAAATTTATTTTAATAAAGCTGTACCTAATTTAACTTGATTTCAATTAGAATTAAACATAGAAATGGGTAACATATCTTAGAAAGTATAATAAACATGTTTATTAATAAATAAATTCCAATATATATATATATATATATAAGCTACACTAGCCATTTTTGGCACATGCATACAACATACAAATTAATGAACAAAGAAATAAAAAAAATTTAGAAAAAAAATTATTATGTGACTTTTTTGGGTAAAAAAAAGTGTAATTTTACGACATATTTTCAAAGAACCAATTTTCAAAATCTATTGTAGATATCATAAAACAACTTTCCACAAATGTTAATGAAAGTGTTCCAAACAAACGTCCAATTTTTATTTTAAAAAAAATGAAAAATAAATAATTTGTGAATTTTTTACTTCTGTACACGAAATTTTAAAAAAATTTTTTACATTTTTTTGAAATATGTTGCGCTAAAAAAATGTCTTAAAAATTTCAAACAACAAAGAAATCCGGTTTAAATCCGGCACATTTTAACCGGAATCGGAACCGGATTTGTTAAAACTGCCGGAATCCGGCTTAACAGGAACCGGAATCGGATTCCGGTACAGCCCTAGTTTATAATAATAAAATTCGAAGGTATAATGTTCATTATTATTCAGAGCTGCTTTGCCGTGGTTTAAAAGATACTAAAAGAAACAAAAGGAAAATAGAAAAAGAATATAACTTAACCTTACCTTCAATTGTGGGACGGATGGCCGAGTGGTGTAGATACTCGACTGTCGACCTGAGAGTCCTGGGTTCGATCCCTGGTGGTGAGGCCCATGGAATTTTTCCAGGTAAAATTTGGTGCAAAGTCGTCCCACAAGTCCACCCAGCTTTAAATGGGTACCTGACTTTAAGTTGGGGAAGTAAAGGCGGCTGGGCGTTGTGCTAACCACACAATCCCTTCATATGCCGAGGTTATAGAAACAGATGAATTCTACACTTCATCTGCCCCGAAGGCCCGATAGGGCTAAGAAGGGAACTTTACTTTTTTTACCTTCAATTACGAAATAGATAAAAATAAACTCATGAACTGCTAAAAACAATTAACATTGCTTAGGAACAATGGCGTAAGTTATCAACAATTAGTGCAGCGGGCTGTAAACCCCCGACCCCTCCGCGAGTCACGTGACCAGCAACAACCATCCATTACGCGAGAATCCGCTTCTAGCAACAAGAGAACCAATGATTATCACGCGAACAGTGCGTGATACAGTTCATTCAAGGCTCTCTTGTGTCATTAGACTTAAATAGGTCAATGTGTGATTGCAGAAGAAAGCGAGCGAAGGTGATGAGCTTTCCAATGATACTAGACTCGATTCCGTACTACCGGTACATTTTTTAGAATCGCCGGTTTGAAATGGTGTTTTTTTTCCCATCTCGAGTAAAAAAACACGTACCCCTACCCCCTTCAGAATTTTTTTTGAATGTAAAACATAATATAAAGGTATATTTATGACTTTACCAAACGATTCCTGGGATATTTTTCTACAAGAAACTATCATAATTGAAAAATCGACATTTTGAGACATTTTGACCCGTGGAGTACCTTAAAATAACTTCTCGTGAATAAAATAATTTATCAATTGAAATTTTACACCCCAGCTTTATTTTTTATCTTTATTACTTCATCGGCCTGATGGTCGTCTGAGTCATGAAATCTTTATCTTTCAAATGTTTTTTTTTGTTCAAAATGGTTTGATAGCATATAATTGTTTCATTTCACCATTAAGTTTTTTTTAATGCCTTTAAAAATTCATATGCCAAATCAGTATTCATGTAAATTATCTCATTAAAAAAAATATAGGCCTAATATTTACATATACTAAGACATCTCTAAATTCATATTTTATTACATAGGTTTCTTCTTAATTATTTTTTTCTTAACTCTGGGAAAAAAAAAAGATTTTTTTAATCAGCTTTAAAAATAAATAATCTTTTCAGAGTTTTTTTTGTGTTTCGCATGCATGTTATTTAGGCTATTTATTTTTTATTATTTAAATAATCAATTTTATTTTTATCCATTTAAGCCTGGAAATTATATAACTGTCTATATAAAAGATGTTCCTAAGCCATGTTCAGGTATGTAACATGATTTTGAGCTATTTTCATATTAGGTCCATAATCATCAAGTTGTTTAGTGAGATTGTTAAAATAGAAGGTAATGCACCATGAATTGAAGGCAATTAAAATTAGATAACACAATATCAAGAGTGTGGATGGTGCTCCGATCCCTCAACTGTTTCAGCTGGGTTTTTTTTAAAAATGATTTTCCTTCTTCATTTCTTTTTTTAAGTCAACTCCTATTGTTGATTTTCAACAAGTACCGTATTTTTCGCCGTATAAGACGCTCCGGCATATAAGACGCACCCAATTTTAAAGGAGGAAAATCTAGAAAAAAAATATTCTGAACCAAATACTTGCAGCATGAAAAAACAACAACAACAATATTTTTTTTTCCCCGTCCCTATCCCTTTCTTCACCGTCCGTTCAATTACACATTCACTGGGTGCGCGATTTTTATTTATAGTGAAGGCGATCCCATACCGTGAATACTTTAATATAGTAAAATACTAAAATAATTAATTACAATTAAACTACGCATTGAGATTGTATTAATAATGTTAATAATGTCACAGAAACATTTTAACTAAAGTGCACCTTTAATTTTAATCTTCCGAATACATAAAACGATAGGTAAATAGATATGACTATTGATTTCATCATGTTTACAATTGGAGTTTCCGGGATTTACCCCTCTTTTAAAAGTGTATGATAGCATGTAAAATGTGTATTTGCCGTATAAGACGCACCAACTTTTCCCCCCCAGTTTTGGGGAAGAAAAAGTGCGTCTTATACGGCGAAAAATACGGTAACAATTTAAGTATAATCAGATACGACATGTGATTTTTCCATTCATTCTTGGTCTATTAGCATGTTTCAGTGATAAAAATAGATAAAAGTACTTTGTAGTATAAAGAAAAAAATGTTTTATGTTTTTTTTATGACTTTATTATTCATTTAGGAATATGGATTTTTTAGACCATTTTCGAAAAAAAATGCTCTATTGTCCCCGTTTTGTCTGTCTGTCCATCCGTCCGTCATCACCCTAGATCTCAACAACCATAAGTCCTAGACCCATGATGTATATATCATTTTGTAGGTCTTGGCCTGCCATGTGTACATCAAAAGTTCATTTTGCGATAGGACCTCTGAGGGCCGGGCTTCAGGGCTCCTAAGGGGCTTATATATTATATATACACCTTGTACGTTCAATAACCCGTTCATTTGGTGCGAAATACTGCAGCACGTAGTTTCACCAAGATTTATTAAGAAACTCATCAAATGAAATAGTAAGCTTGTGTTCTGAGTTTAATTGAAAGTATCAGAGCTATGCAACAATAGACGGAGTTTTTGGACGATTAAATGACTATAATTTAGAATGTTTTCAATTATGAGTCCTATTTCAGTAACCACAAACCACTTGTAGTTAGATTTAAGAGACAATAATTTTTTTTCAAATATAAAGAAACGTCTTTATAATTTTTTTTTTTACAAATATATGCATTACACAATTGAATTTATAAACATTTCCAAAATTTACAAATATTTACTGAAAGCTAACAAACGTACTGATACATAATACGAAAATGCGCTAACACGTCCTGTGTCCAGAATGGAACAGGCTTAAGTGCTTGTTTTTACATGCAACATGCCTTAGTGTATGTGCTAAAACAAAAATAACCCATGTTTGCCTCATCTTATATTATTTAGCTAAGTGAAATATTAAACTTTTGAGTGTATTTAGCATTCAATTTCTTGCAGAGTCCTTCAGGTCTGGTTTACCTGCAACACTATTTGGATTGTTCTCCAACGAGCAGAAGATGACGTTGATTAGCACCCTCATTTCCAGAGAGTCCCATTTCAAAGCTCCTGTGAAAGCTAAGGATCCCCTGATCTTCCAAATAGGATTCCGTCGATTTTCAGCGTGCCCTATCTTCTCAGAACACTCTTTTCAAAATAAATTCAAGGTATAACCCATGCTCTTACACAAATCCGCAAGTATTTTGGTGTTGCGCACATTTTAGCATCAGTTAATGTGAATATTTCACAAAATTTAAGCAACTAACATAAACAACCTGCAATTTTTTGTGATAACCATTTAATGAAATCACATTTGAACCATTTACAAGGATAAAAAGCTTAACAGGTACAGACATCGTACCATTCTCAGACTTGTTAGCCCAATCAACTGCTAAGTTACCACCCTTATTTCTTGTGTATCTAAAAAAAAATAAAAGCCATTTTTTTTAAAATCCCAGTAATTACTTACAGAATCTAACTTCAATTATAAAATTACTATTCAAAAATTCAAATACATGTATTGCCTATAACTTAACTTTTGGTAAGTGGCAGATGTCTTAGTAATGGAAAAAATTTTGTGAGTGAAGTCAGTTAAAAAAAAAGGTAACATTTGGGGCCTTATTGCTCTAGGTCAGTGTGACATTTAGGGCTTTATTGCTCTAGGTCACTCTGACATTTGAGGCTTTTATTGCTCTAGGTCAGTGTGACATTTGGGGCTTTATTGCTCTAGGTCACTGTGACATTTGGGGCTTTTATTGCTCTAGGTCAGTGTGAGCTATCATTAGACTTTTTATATAAATCCACACCATTTTATTTACATTGGAAATGACCTGTCTCTTGATTTACTGTGGTAAATCATTAGGAGTTTTATTATGAAAGCTCATTCAAATTGTAATATTTATTTTGACCATGTTTTTGTGTGTGTGTGCAGATGGAGAGATTTTTACCCCAGCAAAATTTCATTGTGGCTTCCATGTATGCACCAATCATGTTTGCGCCAGCTCCTGTTCTTGTATTCAGAGAAAACATCATGCGTGAGTTTAACCAGATTTTTCAACATTCACAGTTCTATATTCAAAACAGATTTTTGTTTTTAAATTTACTTTTTTAAACAACTCCTTCTTGAAATTAATTTTTCCAGAAAAATGTGATCTTGTGGCCAAAGGCTCTCTTCTGCCCTTAGATACAAACAGGATCATCATTAAAAGAGTCGTCCTAAGTGGTGCTCCGTTTAAAATCAACAAGCGATCAGTTGTGGTCAGATACATGTTTTTTAACAGAGGTGAATATTTTCAGTTTTCTGAAGACGGCTTGGGCTATTTTGGTGACTTTTTTTTTGGTCATGATGATTTATTTCATTGTCTTTTATTCTCCTCAGAGGACATTGACTATTTCAAACCCATTGAACTCAGAACAAAGTACGGCAAAAGAGGTCATATTAAACAAGCTTTAGGTACGGTATAGTCTTTAGTAGTCAACTATTTTTTTACATATATGTATTATAAAGGGACGGGTGGTCGTGCGGGGTAGATCGCTCGGAGAATCCTGGGTTTTAAACCTCAGTGAGAACCTTAGGATTTTTCAGGTCCTGGTGTAAGCTTTAAATAGGTATCTGACTTTAAGTTGGGGGAGTAAAGGCAGCTGGGCGTTGTGCTAACCACACAACCCCTTTATATGCTGAGGTTACTGAAACAGGTGAATTCTACACTTCATCTGCCCCGATGAGCCCTATTGAACTTAACTTTTACTTATCTATTATAGTCATTTAGGTAGCATGTTATCACTTTTGTCTGTCTTATAAAAAAAAATGTGTATTCTTGTTAACTAATGCAAAAAAGGTTCTCTGTTAGGTTTTTCCCCTTTCATAATTTTTATAAATACATGTAATATGACATTCTGAAATTGTACATTGTTTATTTATTAAAAAAAAATGTTGAGTAATACATTTGTTCACTTTCCTTTGTATTCCCATTCAGGTACTCATGGTCATATGAAGTGCACATTCAATGGTCAGTTAAAGTCGGAGGACACTATCCTGATGAACTTGTACAAAAGAGTTTACCCAAAGTGGAGCTACTGTCCCAGATTTATTCACATCATGCCCCCTCACATAGACGAGAGTAATCTGGATACAGTTGATGAATGTGAAGAGGAAGAAATGGACAAGGAAGAAAGAGGAGAAGCTTTTAAATTGTTTGACTGAAATTATATATTTACGACCAACAAAGCATCGTTTATGGAGAAAATTATCTTTAACTCAAGGCTATTGTTTATAATACTTTGTTTTTTTTTAGATTTTAAATCTATTTCTGCATTTAATGTAATTTAATTTTTAACAGTGTTTCTGTAAATCTTTAGAAAGAACGCTCTTTGTTCGTCATCAAACAATAAATATGTTGAAAATGATTTTTTAAGCATTCTTTCTTTCTTACTTGTTTGTTTTATATATATGGTATTTGGAACTTAAAAATGTCTTAGCTGACATTAATTAAGAAAAGGTAAGGCTGCTGGGCATCATTGTGGCCAAACAGTCCCCTACTATAAGTGGGTATTAGAAACATTACTTTATCTGCCTGATGGTCCTCTATATCTGTTATGAAATCGTTACCTTTGTAAACTATTCTAATTATGACTAATGGGACATGCTAAATTTAGCTGCTAGAAAAAATAATTTTCATGCTAAATTTAGAGCTAAACATAAAATTTAATTTTGTTTGATAAATCTGTTAAAACGTATAAGAAAGAAACCATGTCTTTTTTTTTTACAAAAGAAATTGTAAAATCTTGAGATGTTAAGAAACTGATTACAGTTATAGCTTTCTCTATAGCTTACTGTTTCCAGAACTTAGACTTGGTTTTTAACAACATATATTGTATTCATAATGTTCTATGATGTGATTGGAATGGTCTTGGGCACTTAGTGGCAAGGCCCCTGGACGCAGGAATTAACATCAGTGTTATTGCTAATAACTCATTGGCCCTCATCACAAAATGACTCAAAAACAATGACTTCCCATATAAAGATGCAGAAGCTTACACCGAGCATTAAGGGGGCCGTTCACATATTATATAATGCACAAATGTCTATTTTTTACCCTCCCCTCCCCCCTCATAACATTATGTAACACTTGAGTGATATAACAAAAATAACACATTTGCATCCTCACCCTTCGGAGTTATATAATATGCAAACAGCCCCTAAGCTACAAACGGTAAAATTTGTACAGTCCCTTCTACATCCTCACTTTACCTATTGTATTGGTCGTGGGGGAGGGGGATGGACAAAAATTTAACTTTATGATATTCACTATCCATACCAGGCTTATTACCAAAGACTCACCAAGCAATAGATCTTATTTGACTGCTGTGACCACTTGTCTTGACTTAGCAGATAAAGGTGTAGTCACGAGCTGATTTGAAGTTGGTCGGAAAATTTTTGTTTTTCTCTCTTTACATGCATGTGGAGTAAAACGTACAGCTTTTTCAGTGAATCTCAATAGTTTGAGAACCACTGACAATGGGTCTAAATGACAATAATACATAAAGGCACATTTTTTTTTGTAATCGATTGTATATAGCTAAACTTAAGAGTAAGAGCTATCGATGCACACGTTAATTTATTTTATTTGTTGTGAGAAAGAGAATATACTTATCATTTTACTAATAATTTTAAGATACTAATTTTGGTACTAATATTAATAATGTCGGTTTCTTTTTTATATCATAAATTGAAGAAAATCTGGCCAAATTACGGTAAACGTAGCCATTTTGTTCAGTGTTGACGCTTCCAATCTTGATATAATATAAAAGTAAATTAATATAATTAATTACATTGTAATTAACATTTTTAAAGCGTATGTTTTATGTAGGTATTTTTCTGTATTTAAAGCATTTGATTTTATACGTTTTATTAGTGTAGACGATGTATTGGTAATTTATTTAGTTTTATATAAAACAATATATCGACTGCGCTTGGCCTTCTGCTGAACTTGGCCGGTGTAGAAACTGTTAGTTGTAATACTAGTTTCGATATTTCTTATGGCTTATTCTTTTTGAGATAAAACTGGTTTACAATTTATAACTGATTGCCATTACGCCAGCAAGGTTACTATTTTGTTTTGACCTATTACTAAGCTATGCCATGTTTATATTCATTTAAAAGCATTAAACTTAAAAATATTACTAAAATTATAAATTTAAAAGGATGTCAAAAGCTCATTCATACTCAAGTGTCAGTGCAGTAAGTGTAGTGAAAATGCTAAATAAAGTTAATTTTCAAAGCTTGTACTTAATCCTGTATGTTTTTAATGATGGGCTAAGTCAGACTCTAGGGCCTACTCTCTGTGCTAGATAATTCAATGAAGACAGTCACATTGAAGACTAGTTAAATTTGGTACTTCAATGAGAAAATTTAAAACATTATTATACAAGTTTAGTATGATTAATAAGATAGAGCTGGTTGCAAGCTTTCCAATGATACTACACTTATTAGTATTCTGTCATTTAGAACAGAAGTTATGATTTTTTTTAGGTCTAAAATAAAAGCAATATAAAAAAAACCTGTGACCAAAAATTGCAGATAAAATTGCATCGTTTTTTAATTATTGAATGTATATGCCTCAAATTTCCAAATAAATACTTTGATGTGTTGTACTTACTGTCGAGTATTAATAAACTAAATGATTTAAGAAAATAAACCAAAAAAAAATTTTATTTAGAATTTGAAGGCCGAGATAAACATTTTTATACAAAAAAAAACCCTGTAACTTAAAAACTACGAAAGCTATAGGCTCAAATTTTCAATTTAGATACTTAATTGAATGGTTATTAAGCCTTCATTTAAAAAAAAAAAGTTTATTTAATGGTCAAGATTAACATCTCATGCTAAAAAATTTTTAGCTTTTGAGCCATTAAAGATAGAGGCGTGACATTTACCATTTAGATACTTTAATGAATGGTGATTAATGTGTCTTATTAAAGATAATTTTGATCTTGAAAAAAAATAATTTTTTTTTTAATTTGACAGCTGAGAAAGCATTTTTATTCTAGAAAATGTATAACTTGTCACGACTTGTGAACTATTTAAGTTATAGGCCTCAATTTTTTTTATATACTTCAAAACGGTAGAATGAGAATAATTAATACAAGGTATGTTATTGATTTTAAACACTTTATAAAAATAAAGTGAATTGCTGTGGTAGAAAGCTGGCATTTTCATCGCCATAGTTTATATTTGGTGCATAAGAAAAGACAACATTTTCTGCACCTATTTTTTTTTCCTTTTCATGCCTCATTTAAAGTTTTCATTTGTCAACTAAGTAATTTCTGGACATGTGTATCTGCATGAATTTCAATAATAATTGCATTCGTTCACTTGAACAGTCAGCTTGCCATTGTTCCTCCCTGTTCTGCCATCTTTTATTGAAGCTGAAACTTTAAAATGCATACACGATAACTCTATTGTGTTTTATAAATAAATACACTGTAAAGAATCGCAGTTGTTTTTCTTGTCAATAAGATTGAAGATAGTCGTTTTTTATATGATTTTAATAGTTTTTTTAATGGCCTACAACATTTGTAGAAAGTCTGCATGTCACGACTTTGTCATTCAGTCATCTATGTATTTATTTAAACAAAAGAATACTAGAGTTAGCTAAAAATTGTGAAAAAGATGTTAGATCTTGAATAATTGTTAAAGATTAAAATAGATTTTTAAAAATGTATGTGAAATAACAAAATTGCCATGTTAAGAAAAAACTTCTGGTGCTTCCGGAATATATCAAGAAAAAATAGAAAATCACAAGTAATCATCCTATTGCTTAAAATTATGTACTAAAATACATGTTTTCCACATAGATTTATTTAAAATGCTACAAATACACAATCACCTTAACAGATAGCTCAGTGGAACCATGTTTTTGTTTTACCGTTTCTAGGGCAATTGATAACATGATCGGAAATAGGTTTATTGAAGTACCTAGTTAAATTGGATTAACTAAAATGTTCGTATACTTATCATTTGCGATTATCTCTGACATCAGTGAATGTCAGTTCTTTTCAGAAGGTACATCTACAGCAAATTTACACATCTTTCTATATTTTCTTTTTATTAGAATGTCATTTCCTGGAAGAGCTCCAATGGGAATGCCTGGAATGGCACCCCGAATGATGTCACCCGGCTTTGCCTTCACTCCAATGAGTAAAATTTCTATTTATTTCCCCTTTTTTATATTAGAAAATTTTCGACTTGTCAAGGCTTTCACTTGTTTTGTATTCAAGATTTATAAGAAATATAAAAAAATATATCATTTAGCTTGTTCAGAATATTATATTCACAATTCCCAATGTACCTGTTTGAATAAAAGATTAGGACATTTTTTAAATTATAGATAATAAAAGTAACATGATAAATAGTACTATACTTAGTTAGTCACTATGAGTATATTATTTAGCAATGATTTAATTGCATGTATTGGTTCATTTTAAAATACTTAAAATTAAATATTTCACTACCTTAATGTAATTCATATTTTAATCAAGCTATATTTTAATTAAAAGACTGCTAATATTGAATAATAATAGTTATCAGACCCCTTAATTATAATAATATTTATCAAGTAGCTTAGCTGTGGGAATACATCATTTATTATTTAGATTCTGTATTCAGCATTAATCCTTTAATTTCATAAGTATGTGTGATATCAAACTCTTTGTGTTTTAGCTGCCATGCCTGGTATGAATTCTATGATGCCAATGCAGATGGGAATGATGACGCCAGTAAGTTAATTTTGTAATTTTACATTAATGCATTATTTTAAAATAAAAATTTACCTTAATGAAAGATAATAATTAGATGACTAACTATTTTTTAGATGATGAGACCCATGAACATGATGCAAGCTCAAATATCTCAGATGCCCATGCAACAGCAATTAAAACAGAAATTAATACCACAGGAAATTCCAAAGGTGCGAAACTTACTTGTGAAAATTTGTGAATGTTACTTAACAAGCTTTTTAATACCATGCTATATTTGGAGGTGGGCTAATTTTTTTTTTGCCTTAAATGGCACAGTGTTTAGGTGTGGCAGTGAACTATTTTGCAGCCAATTTTAGTATAGAAATAATAGATAGTGTGATGGTATATTACTGTTGGTAATTTCAAACTACTGTAGGGTTTTTATGTTACCTTATAATAGAATTTTCTTACATAACAAAAAAAATCACCTCTTTTTCTTTTCATTAGAGCTGCATCAATGAAACTTTTAAATTTTAGACAATATTTATGAATGTGTGTATTTTCTTAATATTAGCTCTTTAAATAACAGGTGATCATTAGAGCAAACTAACTGAGATGTTGTAAAATTTAAAAGTAATCTAATCAGGACATAAAATAAATAGATCAATTTGTCTGATCTTTCAGTCTGACTCTAAAGAAGAAAAGCCCCCAGTTACTACCGTCTTTGTGGGTAACATTAGCGAACGAGCACCAGACATGATGATCAAACAAATGTTGCAAAGGTGTGGCAATGTACTCAGTTGGAAGAGAGTGCAAGGGGCATCTGGCAAATTACAAGGTATTTCTAAACGATTTGATGTGTAACATATCAAAACAATCTTTTATGGATTTCGCAAGAATTATAAATTAACACCCTATAAACATAAAAAATTTGTTTCTTTCAGCTTTTGGGTTTTGCGAGTATGAAGATCCAGAAGCAACCCTTAGATGTATTCGATTATTAAATGAATGGCAGATTGCAGACAAAAAATTAATGGTTTGTAAAGAACATTTAAAAAACCTTAATTGAGCTAACAATAGTAATAGTAATATTAGAACTGAGTGGACTTGTTACTTATTAACAATGTTCATACATGGAAGGGGATGGGTGGTCCTGTGGTGTAGAGCCCTCAACTGTTGACGGGAGGGGTCCTGTGGTCGAACAACAGTGAGAACCTTGGGATTTTTTCAGGTCCTGGTAAGTCTTCAAGTCCAACCGGCTTTAAATGGTTACCTGACTTAAAGTTGGGGGAGTAGAGCCAGCTGGGCGTTGTGCTAACTAACCACACCGCCTTTTATATGATGTTTCTGAAACACATGCATTCTATACTTCATCTGCCCAGTTGAGCCCCCAGGGGGTTAAGAGAACTTTTTTTTTTTTTTTTTTTACATACATGGACTCGTTGAAACAAATAGTACCAATGCCCTCTCTGAAAAAAGGTTATTGAAATCATACTCTTATAATATCAATAAAGATGAACTATTATGTTCTAAAGCATTATTGAAATGATTTCATTTATTGACAAATTTTGATATGTATCATCACAGATAATCAAGATATAAGTAACATCTGAAATTTTTTTTCTATCCATATCTATTTTTTGTTTAGGTAAAAGTTGACACAAAGACTAAAACATTGTTGGATGAATACAGGAAGAAAAAAATTGGTGGGGAAAGTACAGAAAAAAAAGAAACAGCTGAAAATGGGGATAAAAAGGATGAGAAAGATGAAGTTGAGGCTAAAAAAGATGAGGAAGTCAAGGATGAAACTTCAGAAGATTTAGATGAAGATAGCAAGAGAGAGGATCGAGTAGCTCATGCAGGTCTTGAAGCAATAATGAGAGAGTATGCTTTTGAATTAGCTAAAGAACCCGTAAAACTTCCTGATGCAGGTAAGCTGGCTGAGTTACCCTTTTAACCCAAATTTATTACTATGAGAAGAGTGGAGTGTAAAATGGTGAAGTGACGTGATTAATGTTTGCTAGAGAGTAAAATTCTTAACCAAAAGTATTTCATTAAATCGGTTTGAATTTATTTTACAGCTCCTGACAAAGATAAATCATTACCTAAGAAAGATAAAGAGCTTCTGTTACATGCCAAGGACACAGTAAGTAACCTTTTATTCTGGTTCGTGTATTAATTCAGTGGACCTCAAACTTTGGCGATTGGCTAACCTTAAGAAACCTTGTCAGTTTTTGCGACCCATCTGTAAATGAGGGAAAACCAAAAAAAAGGATAAAAGAAAATTAACTGTATACATTCTGCATTAGTAATTAGGAAACTTTTTGTTGATCCACTTCAAATTACCTTACCTTAAGCTCATGTGTAGCTTAAATTGTATTATCATTTCATAAAATAGAAAACACATTGTGGGCTGATAAGGGGAAAACCTTCATATTATAATTTTTTTTTGTTTGTTACTAGTTATCAAAGGCCCGGTACCCGGACCGGCGAGTAGGCACACAGTTGGAGTTGAAAATGGTGATATATATATTAGCTCGTTAACAATCAGTCTATATACTTGCAGTGGCCCTAAGGACATGAACAGATTATTGTAGCCAAAATATATTTGAGAATAGGGACACCTAATAATACATCAAATAAAGGTCATATGTTAAATAGTTCCTCCCAAAGAAAATAATCCTCACTATGGGTAAACATAAACAACAACTCTTAAAATCATATTCCTTCATAATATTTTAATGGACTCCTTTCCAAACAGTTATTCATTTAATGTTTTATGATGTTCAACATGGCGTAGTTAAAAAAAAGAGAGACGTGAGTGAATGCTTGTGTTAAGCAAAAAGCTACATGTTTAACAGGTGGTTTATTTACTGTTATACACATCGTAGCATAGTACAATTAACTAAGAAAAATTGCCGACCCGGCAATGCAGAACCTAGGGATTTAGGGGCCCGGTTTTCTTGGCCTCTTTTGGGGCTGTCCCTGCATTTTGACATGAGATAATTTTTTGACGCTTCTCAAGCTTGGTCCCGAGAAGAAAGACCTTCAATTAAAAACATAGTATTCCATCAATGCAGTTGAGGCCGCAGACGCAGAAAACATTAGGCCTCTTAAAAAAGAAAGACATATCAAAGCTTTCAACATTATAGTTCTGTGAAGCCAATGCCGAACCAAGGGATTTTAGGCATCTTCGGGAGCCACTACATTTTGACATGAGATAATGTACTTAATATTTAGTTTAAAAAATAGTTTGGGGGCCCTCCTCAAACTGGGCCCCCTCCATACACCCTCTGTGTGAAGCCCCCATCATAAATGTGTTAGTTTGCATTGTAAACGTTGTGTACGGCGCTATTCAAACTCAACCCTTATTCAATTCATTCATGTGACGTAATAGTCAAAAAATGAAAAAAAAGTGACGTATTTAGGTTAGTAATAAAGGGAAATAATTGTACATTATAAATAGAAATATTTTAGAAATAATAACAATTTAAACAATATAAATATTACATTATATTGAGGTATGCATAATTTTGATTTAAAATTTAAATTGTGAAACATAACACAGAATATAAATTGAACGATTTTTGTTAATATTTCTTTTATGATCGCTTCTCCTTTAATAACAAATTGAACACCATAAATGTATTACGATACTGTGAAATATACATAGGCCTATGGAACCACATTCGGTTTATAATTTGTTTCGGAGAGTATCACAAAATATTTTGGCAATGAATTTGTGGTACCTCTCCTAAGATCGCTTTATTTAGATCGCTTTATTACCCTTTGTAAATGATTGAGGCGGTCGAAAACAGTATTACATTGTGATTGCCATTAGGCATTCATGATTTTACCTGCCGTATGTTAGTGTACAGTGTTTTGTCACATCGGCACTAAACATATGGCTGGTCCAATGTCATTTCTGGCAGCCATGTAGGAGACAATTCTTACTCGGCTGGCCAGTTGGTATCCGGATCATGCATGTTAAGAAGAAAACAGTAAATGTTTCTGCCATCTTTGAATTGTTTATGCCGCCATGTTGGATGACAGGCGGAAGTGGTGATGACAGACGGAAGTGGTGATGACAGACGGAAGTCGCGATGACAGGCGGAAGTCACGATGACAGACGGAAACCGGAACATATGATGTAAAATTTGTATTATAGATTCAATTTTTGTGCAATGTTTTCCCCAGGGCTTTGATGACATGGAAATGGAGGATGAAAAGCGAGAAATTATCAATAGAGAGATAAATAAGTTTCGAGATAGACATAAGGTGGGTAAGCTTTTACAAGTCATGTTTGTTGGCTTTTGGGTATTTATTGTTCTATGTATTTTTTTTCTCCCATAACCATGTCACACCTTCAGTCCACAGTTATTCCTCGAGTTCTACTAAGATATCTTCAAAAATTCTCATAATTTGTAGCCATTTTCTTTCAAAGCTCAAAGTTTTCTGATGGAAAAATGAATTTCTTTTTGTAATTTCCTAGAAGCAAGAAAAATTCTAATAATATTTATTTATATTTAGGAGTGTAGGGAAAAAAATGTCTGTAAGATTCTTTTTCAACTTTTTTTGTGCAAATATCAAGTCCTGCACTTACAAAATTCGCTGTACTGATGTTTAAAAAAAATTTGTCAAGATGCAATTATTGTTTTAATTTTTGAGAGTAATATATTGTGTCCATGATAACCCTTTTCTCTGCTAATGAGAAATTTTAATAGGCATTTTTTGTTACAAAAAACCACTAGATTCTGCTAAATGGCAAGCTGCTGAGACTCATGCTTATATATTATCAAAGTGCAGGAGGTGGTAAGTGTTTGGATAACATGTTTATCTTAGATCTCATTGCAGCTTTAGTGAGTGTGAACTCTTGTGGAGGTAATAGATTTCTGCTGTAGTTTAAAGAGCTGATCCATTAAAAAAAATATTCTCCAAAGAAACAGATTTTTAACCTTCCGTTGGGTGCTGCAGATCAAATTCGTATTTTCTTTTCCCGCTTAACACATGTAAATGAATGATGACAGTTCGCTAAAATCTGTGTATGCCAATACTGTTTAGTCTTCGGAAAAAAACTTTTCTAGATGAATTGTTTGCAGATTGTTCACATTGATTGATAGATTTTTCTAAAATATGCTAGGCAGGATTTTGCTTTGTAAACAAAAAAAATCTGATTTCACAGATATAGTGGGAATTCAAGTTCTACTTTTTAATGGTTGTAAGCAGAAGATTTGACAATTAAGATGGGCAGTGACATGAAAAAACCAAAACATTTGGCGGATTTTGTTCAATTTGGTTTATCAGTGAGTTGCATCATCATGTCTGTTGTTATTTTAAGAGTGCGCCCAACTGAAGGTTAAAGAAAAAAAATGTAATGTGTGTGAAAACAGGCAGTCCTTAAATTTAATAGTTAAAATTAATTGAAGCTTAAAAAAAATCTATAGTGGTGTGCAGATTGAAAAGTGCAATTTTTTAAGGTGAGTGCCTCTACCTTATCTTTTGTGACAGTCTGTCTAGGTCTGCGGGTGCAGTTAGATATTCAGTAAGTGATGAATAAGAGTAACATCGTGTCTTTGGCTATAATTCTCTCTATTTTAAAAAATAAAAACAACTTTGGTACTTAACATTGTGCCTGTTTAAGTCAAAGAACATGGAAGGTAAAAAAAAACATAACTTGGCACTAGATGGTATAAATTTAGTGCATGTATCATCTTTAGATCATAGAGGTGTCTCAGCGCAGACCAGTTTGTACTCTTTTTGTGTTTTAAGCGTCACCTTCATTACTTTGAAAGTATTTTTGCTACATAATTAATTAACATATTGTTTAAAAAATATTTTTAATAATTCAAATATCTCTTTATTTTGTCTGTGTATTCACAATGTCACATTTTAAAATATATGGGCCTGAATATAGGCTAGTAAGAAGCATAATGGCCCCTTTTATGTCAAGCAGCAGGCTTACACCCACACACGTTTGAGTTTATGGGCACTGGCCTACTCCATGTGAAATCATCCTGAGGAATCAGCTTTATAAAAAGCAGCGGAGGTGGCTGTAAGGTCGGGGATATGTAAGATTGTTATACAGCCCTGTGTTTAGTACATGCTCACATACAATTTTTTTTTTTTTTACCCTCTCTCATTTTCATTCTTTTTTTTTAATTTACAAATATCTTTTTTTACTTAAGTTGGTTAATTATCAGTATACATGTAAAAGCTAATGGCTCTCTAAAGTCATTACTTCTTTTTGTCAACTGTCTATCTAAAAAATGTGTGGTTTCTAATCAGTTAGTATTGTCTGTACTGATTTCATCACTTATAATTTGATGTCCCGTTAACTATCTTCTCACCTAAGTATTAAACTTTCGGAGTTAAATTGCTCTGGTTATCTTTTTAAAACACCACTTATCGCATTTTTCTTTATAAGTATATATTGCTAAACTTGGATGATTCATTATTTTTTTTAATGAAATTGCTATTCTAGGATGATGATGATGAAAAAGAGAAAGAGAGTAAAGACAGAGAAAGGAATATACAGAGGGAAAGGGAACAGCGTCGTCAAGAGGAAAAAAGACAGCGTGAAAGAATGGAAAGGCTGAGAGAGCAGCGTGATCGTGATGTAACTAGGGACAGGGATAGAGATCATGACAGGGCTAGCACGAGAGTTTCCAGGTCAAGATCACGGTCTTCTTCTCCACCTTCTAGATCGAGAAAAAGGTCACGCTCAAGAGAAATGACAAGTAGAGACAGATCAAGAGAAAGGTATAATTGGTTCTTGTGCCTTGCTTGAACTTTTGAAAATTGTGTATTTCTACTTACCTTTGTTGCTCTGAAATCTGTTATTGATTAGTCCTTCTCTTTGAAGCCACCATGGACTTTTAGAGTACAGTCACTTAACCACAGAAACAGTGAAGTTTCTTGTAACTGTGTTTCAAAACTATTTTCCACCTTACATCTCACAGTTTGTGTTTACATGTACTTGAATACATCGTCTATGATGCAATATTTGAATATCTACTTTTTTACTTCTGATTATCTCAGTTTATGTTTTTTAGCTTCTGTCTGATTTAGTCAGTAGGTTTAATGGTAGCCTTAATTAATTTACTATACTAATTGCGTTCCTATTAAATGTCTCCCTTATTCAGGAGGAAAGAAAAAGAAATAGAAGAAGAGGAAGAAAAATATGAACGAAGAAAGTTAGAAAAGAAATTGCGTGAAAAAGAAGCAGCCTATCAAGAGGTAAAATGTTGCAATTGTAATATACAAGTTAATCCATTCCTGCTGTTAGTCATTTCATTGGTTTTCCATTTTATTTGGAGATTTTTTTTATGTATGTGCTGTATGTCAATTGGTTGGAAATCAAATAATCTTTTAGAATGTATTCCTTAAATTGATGCAGATGGTATTTTGTTAAAGATGAATTAACATTATAAATGTACATGTTTATTTCAGACTATGGCAAACTACATTACGTTATACATCATAGTGCTAAATTTGAAAAAAAAAAGTGTCAAGAAATAAATTTTTTGTATTAAATTTTAGAGATGTTTAAAAAATAAACAGAATAAATTTTACCTAGAACTTTTACAGCTAAGAGAAAAGATATTTATTATTTCACTTTTAGTATTGTATAGTCAGTCGCATAAGTTATTTGGATCCTAAATCTCTTCACTTGAATTTAAAATAATTGTCAGACTGAAAATCTTGGTAAGAATATATTTTTCAGTAGCTGATCGAAATGGTTATGGTTGAGCCAGCTTTAAAAATGGCATGTTAAGGAAGCATCGACTTCATCTTATTTACATTTTTTGTCGAACATGTAATTTTATTCAGAATTAACTTAAAAAAAAAAAAGATGGGTAACAAGTCCATATATTGGAATAAATAAAACCCTAACCCAAATTTTAAAAAATTTAATTATTTTCAGCCGGTCAAAGTTATGAACTAAATATAGTACATAATATTAGTATGCCATCATCTTGGTGTTAGCGATGGGTGTTTCTTGGCACATATTATACTTGCAATATATTAGGGTTAAATATTTAAATCTGTATAATCGTATATTATAATGATTGCATTGTACCAAGTGTTTCGTTGAAAGACAGTGACACTTGAAAAATTTCTAATGTTTATACTTAACATCATCGTAGGAATTGGGGCTGATAGGAGAAAATAAATTGTGCTCATTCCAGCCACCAAATGTGTAGAAATAATTTGTTATCTTCTTAAATGATGATTTCCCTTTCTAACTTAAAAGCTATCCTGATGAATTTTAGTAACACTAGTTGTTCTCATAGTTAATAATGAAAGCAGTGATTAAAAAATATATATTTATGAAAATATGTTTGTGTCTTCTATTGTATCTGGGTTTTTTTTAAGGTATTATGTCACGGGCTGTGTTAAGGTAAGGCTGTATTGTGGAGATGAGTAAATATCTAAGTTTGTTGGGAAAACTTTCATTCTTTACTCCAATGAGTGGAACTGTATAGTAATGTCTTATTGTAAATGTAATAATTATATAGTCAGAAAACATTTAGTTCAGGAAATAGGTTTGTATATTTGGCCATATATTTCCTATTAAAATATACATGGGCATCATTTTTTTTTCCCAATATACCGAAGTTTGCATTAAAGGTTTATTTTACTCCTCAATTTAGCTGCATCTTAAAAATAAAAATCATGTTGATAATACATTTCAGATGTATCATTTTGTACATTAATTTCTCAAAATCTCAATATTTTTTTTCAGAGACTTAAAAACTGGGAGAGCAGAGAAAGAAAGAAATCAAGGGAATATGAAAAAGAAAATGAAAGGGAAGATGAAAGAAAATCAGAGGAGGTAATTGTATAATTCCACAGGTTCTTTTGATATTATTATTTATGGCCCCTTTGTTTTCAAACTTTTTAAAATGTACAACTTTTTACTTTGACAGGCACGAGAAGCCCGTAGGTTGAAAGAATTTTTAGAGGATTATGATGATCTACGAGATGACCCTAAATTTTACAAGTGGGTACTTTTTCTTAGCTGTCAGAATAACATTCCTTTGAATACGCTAGAAAAACAAGATTCATATAATTCTACTAAATGAACTACAATAAAAGAGCTTTCTTTTCTTCTTATTTGAAGACATTAACAATTTTTTTTAGTATATTTACTTTTAAGTAATATTTTATGGGAATGGTTCTTATATACGGCATTCATCCATAGAGTTTTTTTTAAATATTAGCCATTACACTCTTACATATTTCTCTCATGACTTTAAAAAATTAGAATTTTTTTTTTTAAAAACAGCCTCGCATTATTTCTATTAATTTCTTTTTGGTATTGATAAAAGGGGTCACATTCTTAATATCAAAGTGGCAGCATAACTTAAGTGTCTTGTTCATTTTTTGTAACTGGATTTGTATAAAAAAATGTTAAATTTAATGCTTGGTTCTGCTATGATGATGCAATGGTCCTTTTGTTTTTCAGAGGAAGTGGGTTGATGAGAAGGTTGAAAGAAAGGGAGAAGGAAAAAGAGTTGGATAATAGAGATAGGCAGCGAGAGAAGGAGGAATTTGAAGAAATTAAAAGAAAGCTTTTTGATGAAGGTCATCCAGATGCAGAAACGGAAGTGGCAAGAGTAAGTGTGTGTTGGTGTGTCAATTAATTTTTAATTAGTTAATCTGCTGATTTCTAATAACTATTGAAATTTCCCCTTCGTAGATGGAGAGAGAAAGAGAAGAACATCTTCAGCCCCGTCTTCATTTACAAGAAATCAAACAGCCTCAACAGAAACAAGTAGCCCCAGACTCGGATTCAGAAGTCGAACCTCTCCCAGAGCCAGAGAAGCCTGTTGAAGAATCACCCAAACCACAGCGCAGCCAATACCAGCGACCGTTGAATCCCCCCGAACACAAACGCTCACCTTCTTTGTCCACGTCCCCCATATCCACAGATTCCAGGGTCAGCGCTCCAGGTCTATTCATGGATGAGACATCTCAGTCATCCTTACCTGGTGCACAGATTATTGCTCGTCCTGCTGATGAACCTGTTAGTTCTGTTAGTAGAATAAGAACAGGTACACGTCTGCATTTATCATAAAATTTTTTAACTTAAGTCGAAATGTTCTAGTCGTTGCAAATTTGTTAGAAATAATAAACCTTCAGGCTGTTGTAAATATAACAAACATTTCTTAACATTTCCTTTTTTTTTTTAATCCACAGCACTTACAGCAAGTCCAGATTCTTCAAGTTTACCTGGAACCGCTGCTCAATTAGACGGCAAGCGTAAAAAATTAACAATGGCAGAGATATTTAACCAAGATGATGATGATAGCATGGAACCCAAGAAGAGAAAGTTGATTCCTATAGATTATGATGATGAAAAGTCCACGCCCGGTGATAAGAAAGCAACAGCGGAGGAGAAAAGGCAGAAAATCAAACAGTTAATAGAAAGCATTCCAACAGCAAAAGATGAATTGTACGCATACACAGTAGATTGGGATATTGTTGATCAGGTGAGAAGTAATGTTTATTGATTCAAACATAATTTATTCATTTCTTAAACTGGTACAAGTTATAATTTATTTATGTTATTTTTTTTTTTTTGCATGAGATTTTTTTTTCCCCGATTAATTTCATTTCCAGTGCAGACTAATAAGCACTGAATTTGTTAATCACCGCTTTGTACATATAGATGACTCATTTAAATTGACTTCTTACCTGACAAATATTACGTCAGTTTAATAAAAAAAAAAAAAAACAGAATTCTCACTTATAAATAAATAGCAACCTATTAGGCTTTTAATGATTCCAGTTGAACTTAGCTGATAGCCAATTCACTGGAACCTCATTACACTGTTCGTGATTCAAAAACTAAGTTATAAAATGTATTTAGATTATAAACAAATCTTTTAAATTTGTGCCTCAGTCATATCATGAGTGTAGGTAGCCTTAAAATATTTCTAACATCGTATTGTGGGTGTAAACTACACTATTGCCCACCAGCCAAAAAATCAAGAAAAGAAAATGATGAATCTGGCTTACTTTCTGTAAACCAACTGACAGTGTTACTAGGCAGTCCTGGAATAAAACCTGCTTGGAAAGAGTAGCATGGCCGAAACAAACTTTGAGAACAACTTTTGAAAAAAAAAATAAAGGAGACAATGATTTCATGGGCCCAACCCAAAAAGACAGGCCAAAACCTTTTTCTTTATGTAATTTAAATGGTGAAGCTGCCAGCATGGAAGGTATCTTTTCTAAAACATTCTAGAAGTTTGATAAATCACAGACAATAGATTTCATGTATTTTATCAGTTATAATGCAAGTCATATTCTCTTCTTTGTTCAGAATTTGATGGACAAACGCATTAAGCCATGGGTGACAAAGAAAATCATTGAATACATAGGAGAGGAGGAGCCAACACTAACTGAGTTTATCTGTCAGAAAGTTGTAGCCAAAAGCACACCACAAAGTATTCAGAATGATGTTGCTATGGTAGGTATCATCATTTCGCAAAGTAAAACTTAATTTCTCTTTTTTTTTTTTTAAATAAAAATTCATGCTCATTCATGGTTAATTTTTTTTTCCCCCTATTTAGATTCTGGATGAAGAAGCTGAAGTATTTGTGGTGAAGATGTGGCGATTGTTAGTTTATGAAACAGAGGCCAAAAAGTTGGGGCTTGTAAAATAATGTTGTTTTTTTATAATGCAAATGTCAAAAACTTTCTTCCGAAATCAGGAGAAACATATATATTTTTAACTGCAGTTGATAAATTTCAATTTAAATAAAAACACATAAGTATTACCTGATGAGAGCCATAATTAAGAGTGGCTATTTCTGTATCATTGATTCTTTAACCGTCTGCAAAACAGAATGTGATGAAAAGGAAGCCTAAGGTTTCTGGATAAATATTTTTGTTTTGTTAAGCAATTTTTTAAAGATAATCTTTATGTATGGATTTATGATGTATAAATGCAAATGTTATTAATAAATACTTTAAAAGTTTCAATATCTTATTATTAATTTTTTTGTTTCTCATATTATAATTTAGTTCTATTTTACATACATCTGACAACGCAACATTTTACGATAAACATTCCTGAAGAACGCATTTTCCCCTGCCGAATTTACAGAAAAAAGTATCCAGAATATAAATATGGAGAGTACATTAAATAAAGTCATTTCAACCAATTTAATTTTTGATGATAAATGCATTTTCCATGGAGTATCACATTTTGAACAAATTTATTTTTAAAAAGATTGCTTCAAGAAAAGGTCTGGGGGAATTCCAGTGTTATCACCTTCACATCAATCTGTCAACAGTAAAATGTTTTTATGGAAAATTCCCAAGGTATCTCCCAAAACATCTTATTGGTATTTGTAATTCTTAAGTGAAAACACAAAATCTATAAGAAGGCAGTTGATTTCTTCTGTAATACCTTTGTTCAAGTGTTAGAGCCTTCATTTTGGCTGAAAAAAAAATATTGACCAAAAAAAATAATTTTTTGTACTTTAGTGTATTTACAAAAAAATACCAGGTAACCTTAGCCAGTAATATTTGTACCTAAAGTTGCTCGGAAAATACACTGATACATTTTCTAAACCATACTTAGACAAGAAAAAAAGAATTGAATTACTATGTTTGCAAAAGGCATCAGAGAGTAAGAAAAAATTTAAGTCATAGCCAATATGAGGTATTGGTATTTGAGAAAAGATTCATGTCTTGACATTGCTTCTTGTCAAAGGGGACTGCTTCAGCCTTGTATCTGAATACCATATCCCACCTGATAATGATTTTGCTGTCAAGACTTTTATTTTTCAAATATTCAAAAAAGTAACACATGAAATAAATAGTGTACTGAGCCAATGGTTTATTAGGAGAGTGTTTTATTTATGGTTTTGATTGATGACTTAGACATGAAAATATTCAATAAAGAAGTAGACATTTTAAAAATAAATTTGTGATTTTTTTTAGTACATTGGTAATAGACTTGTAATGCATATAATGATATATATATGCCAGTGCAATAACGATAAAAATTTGACTTTAAACAAAAAAGAGCTAAATAGTTGATCTGTCGGCATGGCGACCCGAAGGAAGTCTCTATCGTTTAGTTTCGTATTGGTGTATTTTTATCCTTTTTAATCAAAATGTGTTGAGTGAGCTTTCTCCTGAAAGGATAACCGCAATCCACGTCAAGCCGATATCAGAAATAAAAAATGTCGTTAATATAGTATATATTGAAATACCGATTTAGGATACTTCTCTGTCAATATAGTTAGTCGTGTGAGCAAGTTCTTCTTCACTTTAGAGTTATTCATTATTTTCAATCATTCATGATTCATGTTATAATGTTAAAAAAATAAGCTGGATCTAACTCAATATCATATTGGCACCCAGTTTGTTTCATTGAATAAATAGAACAGACATCACTTTTTTAACCAACGAAAGTATCAAAGTCAGTATTTAGGCTAAATTTGTGACATAAATAATTTTAATGTTGTTAATAGTAATTCTAACGCAGTGGCTAATTCTAAACTAAAGATACACACTAATAACACAGACATAACCATTTGAGAAAAGACAGTTGACATGAAAAGGCCATATCATGTTTGCATGAAGAATAAATTATTATTCAATTAGTTAATTTTGTTTGCTATGTTATATGATAAACTTGTGATATTTTTTAAAGAAAAATAATTTTCATTTATTCAGACCATTAACTACTAAGACTTCAGTAATGATCACCACTTTCCTAGTTCTTTTTATCTGAAAAACACATTAACTGTAACCTATACTTTTATCAGCTACAACTTTTCAAAATATTTATTTTTCAATTTAATTATTCTATATGATATTTTTGCAATTTTACATGCAAGTTAAAATTTCAAGAAAATAATTGTCTTTACTATATAAAGTATTTCAAAGGTTGTTTAATTTTGGAAACTTAGTGCTGCATCATTTCATATTATATTTAGTTCAAAATCAAATGAACAGTTAAGTCATATTAAGACATTTTTTAGGGATATTCAATGGGCGATGGAAACATTCACTTAATGTAATTAGTGTTTACTGTGACTGTTTCAAGATGGATACCCTACTTTCAAATTAGTGTCTATGTGTTACACACTGTTTCCTGGATGAACCTCCTTTTACAAAGTAAGTTAGCTTGGCATACCAATGAAAATTTTAAAGCCGTTGTGGTATTAGCTATTGTTGTTAAGCTTACCATTAAAAAAATGTACTTTTTTATTTCTAAGAAAGTTGGTTGTACATATTTGTATTTTATTCTCAGCCTTTGTTTCTATTTTTTAATCTTTGTAGAATATAGGATCCTTGGTAAGAAGGGTGAGGGAACCTTCTCTGAGGTGCTGAAGGTCCAGTCTATCAAAGATGGTTCCTATAGAGCTTGTAAAAAGATGAAACAAACATATGAAAGGTAATTTACATAATATTGTATGATTATGAACAGCTCATATTTGGCTATTTCTATTGTAACTCTGAGCTACAATAAAAAGAAAATTTGTCTAATGCTAGGATAAAATATTTAATTAAATTAAAATAAGGTAACTTCAATAAATGGGTTACTCTTGCGGTGCTTTGATTGTGAGACAGTTCTTCATGCTGTGGGTCATGTGATCAAATCCCATTGATTCTTCCATTGTGCATCCATAGGCATTGCACACTCTGCTCTGTAAAAGAAGGCACTTAAAAAAAATGTCTACTATCAAGAGATAAATATCTCATTCTTGCCCATGTGTGAATAATACTCATAGAGTTTGATTTTTAGATAATTTGATTCAAGCATTGCCTAAGGGCAATTACAGCAGCAGTTAAATTATCCATTTTACTCTCCAGTTTTCATTGACTGAAATATGACACCGAATCACTTGGAATCATTAGTAGGGGGGGGCACTGGTCAATGTCTCAATGCTAACTGAACAGCTGGAGAGTTCAAATGGTGTGGAAAATTAGCACAACATTTTGTCTGGCATAGCATATAGTGTGGCACCGTATATAACGTGGCACAACATATAGCATGGTACAAAATATAGCATGGCACAACATATAGTGTGGCACAGCATATAGTGGGACGGATGGCCGAGTGGTGTAGATACTCGACTGTCGACCTGAGAGTCCTGGGTTCGATCCTTGGTGAGGCCCATGGAATTTTTCCAGGTGAAATTTGGTGCAAAGTCGTCCCACAAGTTCACCCAGCTTTAAATGGGTATCTGACTTTATGTCGGGGAAGTAAAGGCGGCTGGGCGTTGTGCTAACCACACAATCCCTTCATATGCAGAGGTTATAGAAACAGATGAATTCTACACTTCATCTGCCCCGAAGGCCCGTTAGGGCTAAGAAGGGAACTTTACAGCATATAGTGTGGCACAACATATAGCATGGTACAACATATAGCATGGCACAACATATACTTACTTCTCTTTGTTTTTATTCTTTGATCCGACGACGTAGGTACAGGCAGTTATTATTGAAGTGCCAACTAAGCTGTTCTTATGTCTTGGGGGGTGGGGGGGCTGACCAAGATACATTGGGTGCCTTAGACAAAGGTGTATTTGTGAAAATGCTATTGATGCCAGCGTTTGTAAATTTTCGGGCCCCTATTATTTTTTGTCTAGTGAAACTTAAACTGCTAAAGTCATTTTAGCCTGGGTGGTGCTGGTGGGGGGGAGGACATGAAAACCACTCACATCTTTTTAGCAATGTAAAAAAAAAAGTAAAGTTCCCTTAAGCCCCTAAGGGCCCATCGGGGCAGATGAAGTGTAGAAAGTCAGGTACCCCATTTAAAGCTGGGTGGACTTGGGGACTTACACCAGGACCTTTAAAAATCCCAAGGTTCTTACCGAGGTTCGAACCCAAGACCTTCCGGTCGACAGTCGAGCATTCTACACTGTACAACCATCCGTCCCCTTTTTAGCAATGAAGGCCTGTCAAAATGTGGCACTCACCCATATGGGGAGGGGACGCCAGACAGCAGCATAGTTTGCCATTTCTATAAGAATGGCCCTCAGTGCCCGCTGTGAAGAAACCAATGAAACTAGCTGTACCCTGCAAAACATTTGCATAGAGTTATATCCCCTTGGGCTTGATCGGCTGCGAGGTTATTTTTTGGTTTCGGGCAGATCCGATTTTTTTTTCATGATTGTATTTTAAACTGGAATACTGTTGTATTAATTCTTTACTTTCGATTTAACGCAGAGCCCAAATCGCTATTATTATATCATAAGCTTCAGAGATGTTTTGTAAAATCTACAGTGTATTTACTTGTTTCTGTATCCAACAATAAGTGGGTGTCAGTTTTTGTTTTTAAGTGCATCGTAGATCTTCTGATGGAGAATCTTCGCTGAATGGGGGCACAGGGATCACCCCCAAAATAGCAAAGTTTATTGTACCAGAAGGGCCCCCCCTCCCCCATTGGTGGGACCCCAACCCCCCGATCAAGTGTCATTGCGGGCTCACGCATTGAAGACGTGTAATGTAATAAAAATGAAAATGTTTTTTTTTTTATTGCCTTCACTGAACTCATGCTGTAAAGTGATTGACTACACGTCTATTGTAATGTCATGATTTTGACCCCCCCCCCCCCGGGGTGGTCTAGAGCCAGACAGCGTCGCGAGCCGAAATACCTGCATAATTCGATATCTGAGAATTAATTTGGTCGAGTGTGTTGTTGATCTTTGCGGTTTAAAAATACCTACCTGGACTAATCCAGTCACTAGATTTTTGGGTTTATTTATAGCCAAACAAATCATACGACCCATTCTGGCAACCCAAGATCATCCATTGTTATCTTATCGCGTATTGACTTATGGGAAGGATCCGATTCCTCCATAAACAATAGGTCACGGGGCTCAATCTACTTTTGAGAGAAAAACTCTGTGTTGATCAATAAACCCTCCCAGTCGAACTTCCCACCCACCCCTTCCAGTCGACATTAATGAATTTTGACTTACTATTACCACCAGCGGAGTAGCGTGGGTATCGGCCGTCCGGGTCGGCAGACAATTTTGCCATCCTCTTATTTAGGTATTTCAATTCAATGTATAGGCCTACATTTTGCCGCCCCCTAAAAAGTAATAAAAAGGACCGCCCCAGCCGCCCCATCACGCTAAGCCACTGATTACCACAGTAGAGATTAGCAGAATAATTGATGAAAGAACCCAGTTTTTTTTTATGTTGTTGTTTATCTGCCGAATTTCGTCATAAAAGTGGCCCCCCTCCCCTTTCCTCCCCAATTAGGTCATCTCCCTTGATTCAATTATCAACACGTTACGTGGGGCCCACTTCCCCGCCCCTTCCCGCAGTAGGAAATTTGATATTTGAGACAGGAGGCCCGCTGACCCCAGGGTCCCTTCGGGTATCGCATGCTTGAAACTGACTTAACCATTGGTATGATGTGTGTGTGTGTGTATGTGTGTGCTCCATGTCCCGTATATGACACCCGTCCCATGCGCACTGCCCAAGCCCCACCTCTGTCTGTGTGTGTGTACGTTTCAAAAACTTTCTTCCTATGTTTCGTTTTTTTTTATTATTAATATTAGAGACTTCTTACAATCTTAGTTCATCTTCATCAAACGATTTATTACTTTCAGGCGGGGAGATTGGTAGTTCACACGGTTTGTAAAAATGTTGAATTGTTACTGTTTTTATTCTTGTGGATGTGTGTTTTACTGATATCTGCGATGATGTACCTAGTTGTTGAACTCGAGAGACCCCCCCTTCCCCCCAACACACACACACACACACACACACACACTTTCCCTGTCAGTATGTCAGGAGACACTAAAACTTTCAGTGGGCCGTGAATGGACAGAATGGTCCAAATGTAAATTGCGATCGGGGGTTTGTCAAATGAAAAAGTAATTAATCGAATAAAATACGATACAGGTTAGGAGTTTAAGAATTTATTTCCTCTTTGTTTCAGTATTGAGCAGGTGAATAACCTGCGAGAGATTCAAGCCATGAAACGTCTGGCCCCTCACCCTAATGTACTGGAGCTTCAAGAGGTCATCTTGTGAGTACACCTGTTTCTCCTCCAACCCCAACCTTCTTCTTTAATTTATATTAACATAGTCCACTGTGTTGTGTGTGTGTGTCCACAGTGTTTGTGTGTGTGTGTCCACAGTGTTTGTGTTTGTATGCCCACAGTGTGGTGTTTGTATGCCCACAGTGTTGTGTTTGTGTGCCCACAGTGTTTGTGTGTGTGTGTCCACAGTGTTGTGTTTGTATGCCCACAGTGTTGTGTTTGTATCCACTGTGCTGTGTGTGTGTGTGTGTGTCCACAGTGTTGTGTTTGTGTGTCCACAGTGTTTGTGTGTCCACAGTGTTGTGTTTGTGTCCACAGTGTTGTGTGTGTATGTCCAGTGTTGTGTTTGTATGTCCACAGTGTTGTGTGTGTGTCCACAGTGTTTGTGTGTGTATGCCCACAGTGTTGTGTGTTTGTCCACTGTGTTGTGTTTGTATGTCCACAGTGTTGTGTTTGTGTCCACAGTGTTGTGTGTGTATGTCCAGTGTTGTGTTTGTGTGTCCACAGTGTTGTGTTTGTGTGTCCACTGTGTTGTGTTTGTGTGTCCACTGTGTTGTGAGTCCACGATGTTTTTCTTTGTGTCCCCAGTTTCTGTCTTGTGTGTCCACTGTGTTTGCATGTTCAAAGAGTCCACAGTTTCTGACTGTCCCCAGTGCTGGTGTGTTCGCAGTGTTTGTGTTAGCCCAACACAATCTAATACATGTAACGGCCCTTAGTTTTTGTTTTCTGCAGCTCTCCAGCATGTTTATTTAATCTAATTTTTTCCCTTGATTTTGTTTTTCTGACTTATTCTCCACAGTTCTTTATCATACTTAATGTTGGGTTTCTTTATCATACTTAATGTTGGGTTTCTTTATCATACTTAATGTTGGGTTTCTTTATCATACTTAATGTTGGGTTTCTTTATCATACTTAATGTTGGGTTTCTTTATCATACTTAATGTTGGGTTTCTCTCTTTACTGCCTTCCTTTCTTTTCTGATTAGTCAATGACGCTCTGGCAACACGTGATTAAAATTAATGGTTTGGGGAGGGAGGGGAGGTCGCTGCTCCAGAAATTTCTTTAGCCTTTTGTTTCAAAATTGTGTGTAATATGAAACGAACATCCAAAAAAAAAAAAAAGAAATGTATCATTCTTGTTTTTTTTTTGTTTTAGTTAATGTTTCCTAAATTGCCGCAGTCGTCACTTCACAAAAAGACGGTGCTACCTGTCCTCACAATCTCGCGAGAGTTTGCTTTGTGCCGCTTGACAAGGCGCGTGATACGTCCAATGATCACATCCACGGGAGGACTTTTGGATTTTGTTTTTGTATACATTTAGGCTGCTACGTTGATATGAAATAGTTTAATTGAAATCAGTAAAAAAAAAACCACCCCAAGACACTAAACTTTGAATAATAGTGCCTAAACACGTTCATTCACTTATTTAGTGAGCTGTCCGTGGGTGTGTGGGTGGGGGGGGGCCAGTATTCAAGATCATTTAATGGCCCAAGATTTTAAAGCGGTATCCTTGATGGTGATTTTATTTTTTTTTGCTTTAAGGTCGCGAAATATTCTTTTGTATAGGGGGGGGGGTCTACTAACGCGCTGCCCCCTCAACATAACAACGGCCCTGGATGGCTGTTGCATCTCAGTGGCCGTTAAAAAATATAAAGATTTTTTTTTAAATTAGTCATTTAATTATTTTTTTAATTCGGAACTGATCTAATTGTATTAGAGGACTTCTGTTCCGTATCTTGTGTGGCCCAAATTGAGCCCATTTGTCTTGTCGCCTCAGGTGGCCCTAGGAGTACGCGGGGCCTTCGCCTGAGCGTCTTTTGATTATCGTGAAGAGCCCCCTCAGCCCCACCCCCCTCACCCTCGCATATTTGTATGATGACCTGATGTATGATGTATGATGACCGACCTGATGTATGATGACCAAACAGATGTATGATGACCTGATGTTTGATGTATGATGGCCTGATCGCATAATGTATGATGGCCTGATGTATGATGGCCTGATGTATGATGTATGATGACCGACCTGATGTATGATGACCAAACAGATGTATGATGACCTGATGTATGATGTATGATGACCGACCTGATGTATGATGACCAAACAGATGTATGATGACCTGATGTATGATGTATGATGACCGACCTGATGTATGATGACCAAACAGATGTATGATGACCTGATGTTTGATGTATGATGACCGACCTGATGTATGATGACCAAACAGATGTATGATGACCTGATGTATGATGTATGATGACCGACCTGATGTATGATGACCAAACAGATGTATGATGACCTGATGTATGATGTATGATGACCGACCTGATGTATGATGACCAAACAGATGTATGATGACCTGATGTATGATGTATGATGACCGACCTGATGTATGATGACCAAACAGATGTATGATGACCTGATGTTTGATGTATGATGACCGACCTGATGTATGATGACCAAACAGATGTATGATGACCTGATGTATGATGTATGATGACCGACCTGATGTATGATGACCAAACAGATGTATGATGACCTGATGTATGATGTATGATGACCGACCTGATGTATGATGACCAAACAGATGTATGATGACCTGATGTTTGATGTATGATGACCGACCTGATATATGATGACCAAACAGATGTATGATGACCTGATGTATGATGTATGATGACCAAACAGATGTATGATGACCTGATGTTTGATGGCCTGATGTATGATGGCCTGACTGCATGATGGCCTGATGTATGATGACCTGATTGCATAATGTATGATGGCCTGACTGCATGATGGCCTGACTGCATGTTGGCCTGATGTATGATGTATGATGGCCTGATTGCATAATGTATGATGGCCTGATGTATGATCGCCTGACTGCATGATGGCCTGATGTATGATGGCCTGACTGCATGATGGCCTGATATATGATGGCCTGATTGCATAATGTATGATGACTTGATGTATGATGGCCTGACTGCATGATGTATGATGACCTGATGTATGATGGCCTGATTCCATGATGTATGATGGCCTGACTGCATGATGTATGATGACCTGATGTATGATGACCTGATGTATGATGTATGATGGCCTGATGTATGATGGCCTGACTGCATGATGTATGATGGCCTGATTCCATGATGTTTGATGGCCTGATGATATGATGGTCTGATTTATGATGTATGGTTACATGATGTATGATGATATGATGGTCTGATGTATGATGGTCTGACGTACGATGTATGATGGCCTGATGTATGATGTATGATTGCCTGATGTTAAAATATGAATATTCTATGTCCCCCCCCCCACACCCCATCATGTGCAGAAGTTTGGAAGGTCGCCACAACAAAGGCCTACTGCTGTTCTCCCAAATGTCAGGTTGTCCTTTACTCTTCTTCTGTTTACTTGGTTTATAGTCTGTTCCCCCCCCTCCCCCACCGGGCCATCTTTTAATTTTGGTTCCTTCTCTTTATGGTTGACAGTGACAAGAAATCCGGCACGCTGGTCCTCATCTGTGAACTGATGGACATGAACATCTACGAACTCATCCGAGGTCAGTGATGAAGTTTTTTGCTAGTATTGACCTATCAACACATTTTAGTTTGTTTGTTTTTATTACTTCAATGAGTGAATTCACCTATCACCCCCACTGGGCATGGACTCAATTCCAATCATTTAACATCTGAAACTTCTCCCCCCCCCCGGTATTTGAAAGAGTATGAAACAAATTAAGAACTTCCTCCTTCAGTTCTTGTGTTCAGCCCCCCCCTTCCCCCTCCCGTTTGTTACTGAAACATAACATGATTTCTAGCCACGAGCCCACGAAGTTAAATTTTGACCGCATTTAATAAACACACACACACACAAAAATGATTAAATTGAAACTTTGGGCGAAATTTCGGCCACTTGTAAGGTTAGTGGAACAACCCCCCCCCCCCCGAAAACTGTCATTTATTTGTTCCATTATTTAAAAAAAAAATTCTTTTTGCCATTTTGTTTGGGGGGGGGTAGCCTAAACAGGCACTTAGTGTGAAAGTTGACATATTTTTAAACACATTGGTGTATTATTATTATTTATTTATCTTTACTTTTCTTGCGATAAAGGGCATTTCTTACACTGTCTAGACCAAAGTTAAATAAAGGAGGGAAAAAAAACTAGCCGGAGAAAAGCCAAATATTTTGTGTGTGTGTGTGTGTCATAGCTCACATAGAAATGACAGTGTAATTCTTTTCCACCCCAGCCAAAGACCGAGCTAATTTCTTTCTTCTCTTGGGGGGTGACCGAGGAAGCTCCATTATTTATTTATGCTCTCCATTCAGTCGACGAGCGACTTTCGGTCTAACGACTATCCACCTTTCTCCCGTCCCGCTCTGTGTTTAACCTTTAACGAGTATAGAATGAGATCGATACCAAGGGTAGATCTGCTAAGTTTGTCACGTAGAGGGAAAAAAAAAGACCATATGTTTAGTTTTCTTAGCCGCGACAAGCCAAATCGACATATTTTATTTGGCATTCTTTTTTACGACTCCGTCAAGGAGTTGGATTGTTGAAGCGTCGGTTTTGTTATTCATCTGTCGTTTAATTATTCCCCCCCCCCCCCAATTCTTCCCGTTTTTTTATTTATTACAATCTGAGTTGTTTTTGCTTTTTTTTACAAATAGTCAAAATTAACGCCGGTTGACAATGATTTTGTCTGGACGGGGTGTAGTTTATTT
Source organism: Bulinus truncatus (assembly GCA_021962125.1). NCBI lineage: Eukaryota > Metazoa > Mollusca > Gastropoda > Planorbidae > Bulinus > Bulinus truncatus. The sequence continues at coordinate 240,332 of JAGDYQ010000255.1, forward strand.
TGGCCAGTTTGATTCAAATTAACTTTTCTGGCAAGTTAGACCCAATGAAATTAACTTATATTAAAGCTCACGGGTTTTTTTTCCCTTTGTTATTGTTATTTATTTATTATTTTTTTTTTACTATGAACTATATCAACTATTATTTAATTCTTTTATGTTTTTCTTCATTGTGTTTTATTTTTAAAATTAAACCTGTACCTGGTGAATTACCCTACAGTCGTTCGTGCGCCAACCCGTTTGATCTACTTTGATTCCCGAAATGGAACAAAAAAAATCTGTTCTGGTCTAATTGGCTCCGCCAGGTGTCATCTGTCTCCAGACTGACCAATGTAAACCGACTGGACTAGGGTTTAAAGACTGGCGACCTACTTTCACCCATAGTCAAAGTATATACATACCGTATACGTCATACACATAAACTTACATATAGTTTTAGTATATGTCATACACATAAACACACATATAGTTTTAGTATATGTCATACACATAAACTTACATATAGTTTTAGTATATGTCATACACATAAACTTACATATAGTTTTAGTATATGTCACACACATAAACATACATATAGTTGTAGTATATGTCATACACATAAACACACATATAGTTATAGCATACGTCATACACATAAACTTACATATAGTTATAGTATATGTCACACACATAAACATACATATAGTTATAGTATATGTCATACACATAAACTTACATATAGTTATAGTATATGTCATACACATAAACTTACATATAGTTATAGTATATGTCATACACATAAACATACATATAGTTATAGTATATGTCATACACATAAACTTACATATAGTTATAGTATACGTCATACACATAAACATACATACAGTTATAGTATACGTCATACACATAAACTTACATACAGTTATAGTATACGTCATACACATAAACTTACATATAGTTATAGTATATGTCATGCACATAAACACACATATAGTTATAGTATATGTCATGCACATAAATATATATATAGTTTTAGTATATGTCATACACATAAACATACATATAGTTATAGTATACGTCATACACATAAACATACATATAGTTATAGTATATGTCATACACATACACACATACGCTGCCCTCGAAAAATCACAAATATGGGATTAAAAAAAAACAGGGTGGCATGTTTGGACCTACTCGTATGACACAGTTTTGGATTCCTGTGTGACATTACAAAAGTGAGACGCCTCGAGGCGTAAAGGTGTGACACACTGCGGCCACATTCAATGTGTGTGTGTGTGTGTATGCCATCAGACACCCACAACTGGGGCACAATTTTGACTGCCTCACGGAATTTTAGAAACTGGCATATGCGATTATTCTAGCTGGAACAGTGTAGTATATCCTAGTGAATATATGTACATACATATATGTATGTAAGAATATATATATATATATATATATACATAATAGCGTTGTGGGTTTTGCGTTAAATCGAAAGTAAATAATTAATACAACAGTATTTCAGTTTAAAATACAATCATGAAAAAATCGGATCTGCCCGAAGCCAAAAAATAACCTAGCCTACCGATCAAGCCTAAGTAAGGGGATATAACTCTATGCAAAGGTTTTGCAGGGTACAGTTAGTATATGTATATTACACGATGGGTTTAGCCCCCCCCCCTTTTTTTTTTAATTCTTACAACCCGCGCGTGAGACGGGCCTCTGTGGGACCCACCGTCTCAGCAAGTCTTCGACCAGCGTCAATAATGCAGAAAAGAATAGAATTTAATTTGACACCAATATACAAAAGATAATGTGAGGCTAACACGATCAAATATTAAAAATAAAAATAGAATATATTTTTAATATCCTTGCGGGTTTCGCTAAAGTTTCGTGAAGCGAAATGCCACCGATTAAATAACGGGGCGAACGTTTTATGAAACTCTGAAAACATAAAAATATATTCACATGAAATATCCCCGACGGCTGTTAACAGTAGTAACAGTAAGAAGCCTGATGCGCCCGAACGTGAAACCCTACATTACAGCTGCCATGTAGTTTCAGACAAATATGGCGCCCCATGAGCCTTCGTAGCTCTAACTAAAATAGATTTGTTAGCAATAAATCAATAACTCAGAGCGCCATCTATGTTTGATGGAATAGTGAAGTGGTTATAATAAACTTACAGGATTAATTACGTGTCTCTATAAATAAAATTCGAAATATTTTTTTTTTAATTTGAAAGTTCGTAAAATTACCCCCCCCCCCATGTTGGTTAGATGATAAATAAATATATTTAGAGATTTGACAGAATAGTAGGGGGTAACATAACGATGAAACATTAAAATTGTTTCAAAATGAAATTATTATTATGGCTGTAAGCGATTCAGTTAATTTTATAGCAATTTTGTTTTTAAAGTCCCATTTTGAGTGCTTTTTTGTCTCCCCTGACAATCTTGACGAAGCGCTTTACTAGGGGCAAAAACATATATGCCAGATGGTAATATTAATTTAAAGCAGTGCAAAAAAAAAATTAATTGTTGTCTACTGGATGGGCTATAGTGTGATAATTACATATTTTTGTTTTTTTTACGCCGCCATTGCCAGCATGATAGTGTGTAGTGTGCCTACCACACCAGCATTGTTGGCGGCGCTGATGCATGTCTGCCATGCCTACAGAGCGGCGGGGTGAGTGTTCCCGCTAACATCTGCCGGGATGGCAGAAAGAAGGTTTTTTTTAGACCTGCCCAGACTGGCCAGACCAGCGGGGGGGGGGGGGTACTGCTGATCGGCCGGAATGGCAAGGCAATGAGTTTTTTCCTGCCGCTCGGATAGAGAGGATTGTGTAATGTGCCTGAACCCAAAGCCCGAAATGGCAGACTGCGCAGGTGTGCTTGAGTGGGACAGAGTGGAAGGGTGTTGTGTGCCGACCACATCCGTCACCACCACCAGCTGGGAATACTACGGTCTCGGACAGTCCTCATTGACCATATTGCCACCACAGTCGCAAAAAGGTTTTTTTTCCCCCCTGACTGGAGAACCCCAATAACCTTTCCCCCATAAATCAGGTATGTCTCCCAGACCAGGATAGCCTGGCACAGGGGGGTACCTTTGTGACCTTATTGATCATGGTACCTCCTGCGCCAGGTTAGATCCTCTTTTGTCCGTCACACAAGATGGCGGCTACTTGCATAAGTTTGAATCGTCTGTAGTTTTAGCGATCTCGACATCTGACAACGGCAGCCTTTCTTTAGGCTATTTCAAATAGTAACAGCTCGTAACTTCAATACATTTTAGTTTCTCCCAGTGCTAGAACAACAGGTTCTCATCTATAAAACAAATTACATTGCACGAGTAATACATTTTAAACATTTTTTTTGGACAATTGATAAAATGCTAATTTATTTTTAATCATTAATTTTAAGCATCACTTCAGCGAAAAACTGGAAAAGCTAAAAAAAAAAAAAAAAAATTATCTTCACAGCGTGGTTTGTCCCCCCTGTCAGCGGCCTCGACATAGGGCCCGCCAGGCCTCGTGACGTTTGATAAGGGCCGGAAATTGACAATTTTATAATTATGTTTTTTTTAAAGTAAAAAAAATATTTCTACAACCAACTATGCAACCACCGTGTTGTTGTTTTTTTCTTTTCTTGAAAATATAAATAAAAAGCTTGATTTTAAAAAAAAGGTCAATTTCCATTAACCCTAACCGGCCATCGGGGCAGATGAAGTGTAAGATTTCATCTGTTTCTTTAACCTCGGCATATGATGAAGGGATTGTGTGGTTAGCACAACGCCCAGACGTCTTTACTCCCCCAACTTAAATCAGGCACCGATTAAAAGCCAGTTGGACTTGTGGGACTTAACCATCCTTCATCAGGACCTATAAAAATTCCCTCGGTTGTCACCGAGGATCGAACCCATGGACTGTCAGGTCAACAGTCGAGTATCTACACCACTCGGCCACCCGTCACAACAAGGCTTTATAAACAGCTTGAAGTGAACACTAGCCAGGCAACGTGTAAGCACAGCATCTGCCTGAGTTTGTTGATTTATTTTTTTTCATTTTAATTTGTTTCAATGTTGTCAAATACGTCAAAAAAAACTGTTGGGCGCTTCTATTTATAGGAAAGAGACATTACATACCTGAACGGAAAATAAAAAACTTCATGTACCAGCTTCTCAAGTCCATAGACCATATGCATCGGTAAGACAAGACGTTTGGATAGCATTTCTAACCACGGCCGTTTTACGTTGGCTGATAGATAGCCGTAGAACAAAACAACATACCAGTTGGCCTACATAGTCACTTCACTTATAACAGCTGTAGCTTGTTTACATTTGTTATAGTGTAGCCCAGTGGCTCTCAAACGTGTTGGTTTCGCCACCCGCCTGCAAAGAAAACCTACCGATTTAAAAAAAAAAAAAAAAAAGAAAAAGAGAATAGAAGCGTCATTAATCGTGTATATAGAAGTCCTCCTTTTACTTAGCAGGTTTACACACTTTTAATTTTTGTAACATTCAGACTGCCACACAATGAGAACCACTGGTATAGCTGGTATTTTTTTTTATTGAAAAAAAAAAAAAGGCATATTTGTAAAGCTGCAGTAACTGTGATGTTTAAATAAAAGCATCGTACTATTTAAGTAGGTTAGTAAAAGTGACATAAATGGGGGGGGGGGGGCAGATAGGACATTGATATTTAATATTAGCCAGCTAAAGTTAAAACTTTTTCAAAAATCAAATTCATCATGATCATCATATTCTGCTATGGATTATCGCACCTTGCAGTTGAATTTAGAATATCAATTATATCGGTCTTTAAGTAGGCCTATCCTTTGGACATTATTATAAATCATACGGTCTATATCCACACATGACCTCTTTCGGTATTTAGTCGCTGTATTTTCTATTTGATATGTCTTCAATTGCTTTAAGTTTCGTTGCTACCACATTAGCTGCTTAAACCCAAGTGTCTGTGTCCTGTTCCAATTATTGTCATTTTCATTATTTTTCAGATATATTTGTGTGTAGTCTTGTAACTTAAGCCTAATATTAGTAAAGCGAAAAAAAATATTTTTTTTTATTTCTGTTTAACATGTAAATGTAGTTGCTTATCTTTAGACTTATATTGTTTTAAAGCCATTTTTTTTCCTTTCTTAAATGTAACATTTCTTTTCTTTCTCTTTTAAAAAAAAACTTTAAGATTGAAAGTAACATTTTACCTTTGATTAACTAGGCAACCGATTGATTTGTTGCCTATTAAAATATAAACTGACATTGTTTCCAAATCATAATAAAGGTATCACAAACCATGATACCGGTATCACAAACCACATTCTCGGGATCAACCATTTTCCTCTTGCTTCTGATTGTTATGTGGTCCTGTTTTGTTATAGACAATGCTGTATTACTGTTGTCTTACAGTCATTTTAGAAAACTATTAACTGTCGAAAGTCCATAGAATGAAAGTGTGCGTGTCCGAGCAATAAGCACTCACGTCTGTTCGTCTGTGCACGAGCCAGCTTTTTGGACGCGTGAAAACTTGTTGTCCGTGTTGTGTAATTAAAAAAAAACTGAATAAAGATATAACAATGCTAAATAAGCCTATCCTTTTTAAGCGGTAAGTAAGCTTTACCAGGCTGACTATTTGGCAAATTTCATTTGGCAACACAGTTTAAAAAAATCTGTGACGTTTAACAGATTGACCAAATTGAGCAGATTTTAGTCGTCGTATCTGACCAAAAAAAATTATGGCCAGCAAAATATAACACACTGACTGTTATGCCCATCACCGCCTCTTCTCCTCTAAATCGTCCCACTATGTTCCAGGGAAGTCCGAAGTTCTGCCTGAAGATAAGGTCAAAGGTTATATGTACCAGCTGATCAAGTCCGTAGATCACATGCATCGGTAAGAGATGTTGGGATGCAGTGACACTAAAATTCTGACCTATATTTCAAAAAATATTATTTTGGCTTGAACCTATATTCTGTTCACGTTTGCGGTGATTTTTCTTTTCTTGTTTGTCATTTTTTCGCTGTTTGTTTTTTTTTTCAAACTGAAACGCTACTAATCTTTCTGCTTGAAATGCGATCACCTCCCTATAGGATTTACGCAATTTTATTTTTAAATCTATTATTGACATTGACACAGACAAACTAAATAATACACCAACAACAACAAAACAACACACTAGCTGAAGTAAAAAAAAAAAAATAGATCAACGCTTCACGCTCAAAGTTTGAAACGAAACAAATAAATATTTATTAGTTACAGTTTCTTGATAATTTCACGTTATGTTTTCACAAACCCCCCTCTCTCTTGAAGTTTTATCACGATATCACTAATGCACCGAAGATGTTTGAAGCGCACCACAGACAGACATTCTTAGACAGTGTGTGAATGTTATTTTTTTACTGCTCTTACTACAACAAACTGTCGCCTGTCAACTGCGCATTTCAGCCTTCATTGTAACCCCCCCCCCCATTTATTATATAATCAGCACTGCACAGTCGTCTGCACTGGTCATGTCATTAAGTACACATTTTATTATCACTCAGACAAAAACAACAACGAATCTTTTATTATTTAGGCATGTGCTTTGTTGAAATCGGTTTCTTTAGCCCCATAGAGATAATGTCATTTTTTAAATACAGAAAACATTGAATGTAGGGCCAACATGTCCGCATATTTGAGCACTTATTATTAAAATGAATCTTTCTGTGTTTGTTTTCATTGTGCCGATAACGAGGCAACGAGCCAGTGTTGTTGCCAGATTTTAATAGAAAATAAAATGTGGAATAGACCATAGCATTGTATTTGGTTCCTGATGAACAAAACACTACCTTGTTGAATTTTAAATACAGGGAGATAACAAACGCGCTTTCTGCTGCAGATCAAACATTTTAAAACTAAAATTGCTTTATTTGTTTATTTAAAAAAAAAACATGTTCGTTCTTTGTTTGTTTGTCCTTTGTTTATTGTTATTGTTACTTGGAGTTATTTACCTTGAATGTTGCCAGAAATAGCTTTTGGTTGTATCGCGTGATTACAGATGGTCGAGCTCGAAATCTCTCGTCTGTTGACCTCAAAGTCCCGGGTTCGATCTCCGGTGAGAACCAAGGGAATTTTTTTTCAGGCCATAGTGAAAGTTTCCTCCATCCCATGATGCCTCCGTGCAGCCCCGTAGCCAAGGGGGGGCACTGGGGGGCCGTGCACCCCCGCTAGGGGTGGAGTGCCCCCTCGCTTAAAAAAGAAAAAGAGGAAAAAATAAAGAAAAAGTAACTCAAATGAGAAAAAAAGCTGGGTATTGGAGCCCCCCCCTGCTTACTTTGACCTGGCTACGGGCCTGCCTCCGTGGCTGTGGCGGGGATGTAATAAATGCTCTACAAAAACAGTTCCGCTACTGGTGTATAGGATCTTAGAGATAAACATCTCATCTTTATAGGGACTTCATAGAATACCAGGACTTCACTGATTAACCCTTAGGCTAATACGGTTTAGCCTAAGACCTTGAAAAAAAAATCGGCAGTCGTTAAACAGATTTTTTATAAGTGTCTTCCTTTATTTTTCACCGCTAACTTCGTTCAACAAAACGGCAGGAAATCTGAATTTCTCTCAACTGGACGAGTGTAGGGCAAAAACCCCTCACGGACAAAACCCCAGAGAATAAAACGTCATCACAATCAGTGCTTTGTGCACTTCCGTAATTGCTCGCGGATTGGTTTATGAATAGTTTTTATGTCCGTTTAATTTGAGTTTGTCTTGTTGTTAGTGCTATCAAGTTTCTAAGACTTACCCAGAAACGTGTATGGTTTCTTTATTATTTGCACCCTTTCTCATTGCCCATTAGCTACATTATTGAAAGTTTGAAACTCAATGGCCTAATGATAAGTTGAAACCTAAAAGTAAAAAAAACTGCCACACAGTTTCTGATGTGTATGCATTTCAACGGCTGTATAGCTCAGTGGTGGGCAAATGTTTTGATACACGGGCTAAAATGAGTTCTTGAATTTGACTGTTGGACGGATTGAAGATGGATGGATTGTATACATCAACAAATTTGCCCTGTACATGTGGCTTTTCTTTGAGTATTTGTTGACCATAATTGAATTAATTAGTTACTAAAAACGGCTAAATCCTGCTAGTATTTTGACTGTTTAAAAAATCAGGTGCAGTTCTCACCAGTCTCTTTCTTGGACACTCATGTAATACACACTAAAAATGCAGACATACTTTAAATTGAATGCGTCATGGATCATACAGCCAAACTGACAGTATTTGGTCTGAGAGTGGTGGTTCGCAGTTCGCACGTAGTTGATGTATCTGCTGATGAAAAAAAAATCAAATCTCCGCCAACTTCTTTTAAAACGTATTTTTTTTTTACAGTTATCTTCTATTTGATTAAATACTTATAAAATATCCACATCTTGGTCAGGCATTCATTTTTCATACCATATCTATGTTTGTATGCACTGAGGTCTGGGCAGTATATTTAACTTAAATATAAAACTCAGTGATGTTTGTCCAGTTAAACTCTGGTACATTAAGTACGCAGATTTCTGTGCCAGTTTGTTGAACTGTGTCGATTTTGTTCTTCTTATGCAGTCTTTAGTACTGAATAGGTTTACTTTGCGACCAACGTCTGGCACAATGAACTATCCAAACTGTGTCAAAGTTTGTTTATTAATCTATTTTATTAACCTCCAAATGGTAAGGTTAACTTTCCTTTCACCTGTTTTACGACCAATAAAGCTGTCGCGACTTTCAAGGGACTATTGCCACTTGCTCGGACTGGCAGTGAATAGAGCAATCTATTTATAGCCAAAATAAACCTGATATTAATGATTGAACAGTTTGTGACCAATGGTGTCTAAAACAAGCTGTGTAGAAATAAACCCTATTCAATTTGGAGTTTATGAATGTACATATTAAACTTCACCAATACAAAGAAAAAAAAAAAGTAAAAGCGAAAACCAAAAAGAATTTTAAGGGTCAGGATTTGAAAGCAATTAAGGAGCTTTATTAACCTGTTTGAAAAATAGTTCTGTTATAACTATATAGTTTTACACACAAAATCAGAGCTTTTTAACATACTACATAGTGCTCAATGATACGTTAAATTCCATCTATTCTAAATTTCATTCAAACTTAACCAGTATTTCTCTTGTCTTTTTAATTCCGTAATCAAGCATGGAAATATTTTTTCTAGGGCTTTTTTCAAATCTATATTCCCATTTAACTATTCTTGTGGTGAGTTATACTATCAGTGTGTAGAAAATAGATTTCCTATATTTTTTTAATTTATTATCTTAAGATGGAATCAATCTATGATGAACTAGGTAAAATTGTAACTAGGTAAAATTGTAACTAGGTAAAATTGTAACTAGGTAAAATTGTAACTAGGTAAAATTGTAACTAGGTAAAATTGTAACTAGGTAAAATTGTAACTAGGTAACATTGCAACTATCTTATAATGAATCAAACTATGATGAACTAGGTAAAATTGTAACTAGGTAACATTGCAACTATCTTATAATGAATCAAACTATGATTGATTAAAATCAGTGAAGGGAAATAGCAAAAGTGTATCAGTTTATCTGAATGCTTATTTTGAAATACACGCAACAATCTGTGACAAGCTTTACTCATCCAAAAGTAATGTCATTATTGATTGTCAATGTGTTAAAAAAGGAAAGAAAAAAAACAACAACATAATAGAAAAGTGTTTCTTTGAATATTTAATTCTTGTGATCACAGAAAAAATAAAGAAATCTTATTCTTAAATTAGTGTTCTAGATCATATTCCTAGCTATTTTTTGTGGAAATACCAAGTAAAATTAAAAATGGTTAAAAGAATATTAATTTATTTATAAAGTTTGTTTAATTTGGCTTCCCTTTCTTTTAACACATTATATGCTATTATTTGTAGTTCTAACCATAACCTATATGTTATTCTATTCTCAAATATATTATATGTTTACCTATACCTTTTTTAGATAATTGCTTCATCAACATTTTTTTTTAACTAACATTGCATAGCTGTTTTTTTTTGGTTGTTGTTGTCTTTCTCATTATCTAACTGGCAAATGTACGGCCTATTGTGTTGAATGTTTGAATACCACTGCAACGTTTTTTATTTCCCCTTTTTTATGATATTTTATTTTTTACACATTCATAATAACCCTTACAGGAAATTTAATTAATGCTGTTTTTAATGATTTAATTCGAAACAATTTATCTACAATTGTTTTATTTAAGACATACTTATAGTTTTAAAAGCTGCAATACAAAAATAATTTTTTAATGTTTGCTATTTAAAAGAAAATATGTTTGCCTAATTATTACACTTTTCTTGATACATTTAAAACAATTTTTTCTAATCTGGCCAGGAATGGTATTTTCCATCGAGATGTCAAACCAGAAAATATTCTCATCAAGGTTGTCTGATATTTGTAACAACTTTTTTTTATTGCAAAATTAAGTTCTTTAAAATTAGTTTGTTAAGGAACTTTTAATGCTTTTGAATCTGTCAATGAGGAAATTAATTTTAAGTTCTGTTACACTTATGCATTTGGACTATTTTTCTTCTTTATACTGATTTTTTTCAATTGATTAGACGTTCAACAGTGTTACTAATTTATTTAAATCACTTGTATCTCTAGGAAGATTTGCTAAAGCTTGCCGACTTTGGTTCCTGTCGAAGCATTTATTCAAAACAGCCTTACACAGAATATATTTCAACCAGATGGTATGTTGGTATTGAAACTTTTTCTATGAAAATTTAGTTTCAATCATCCCAAAATAAACACACGGTACAGTTAAGAAGACGTTCACTTTCCAATAAAACATTGTGATCGATACTTATCAAAGAGTTTCCTGGTGTTTTAATAAAAGTTACACTTATATGTTCCAGGTATAGAGCCCCAGAATGTCTACTAACAGATGGCTATTACACGTACAAAATGGATATTTGGAGTGTTGGCTGCGTGTTTTTTGAGATACTAAGGTAGAAGAACTTTTTATTTTCTTCCCTAATCACATGACAGACTCTAGATATAGTCAAATCTTGGATTACGAGCATAATTTGTTCCAGAAAAGTTCTTGTATTCCAAAGCATTCTTGTATCCAATCAAATTCACTATAAGAAATAATGGAAACTCGAATTATTTGTTTTTTAAAAAAAAACTGAAACTTTCTTTTGCAAAGTAATGAATACAATTTTATTTCTATGTTTACTTTAAAAGAAATCATATCTGTTAATAGAATTGTTGTTCGATGTCTTTGCTATTATTGATTGAATCACTGCTGTTTGTTTGCTTACCTTATTATTTTTGCTTGACATTGTAATGTGGAATCTTATCTGGCAGCAATTAGTTTTCTTTTCTTTGTTTGGATTTTAAGGAAATGTAACAACACACTAGCGTCAAACAGATTCATTGCTCTCACTGCTATGTCTAGCTCATAAGTTGTTGGCCACATTTCACAATCACCTCCATAATATCATTTGAAGTGAGGGATTTCTCACCCGTTTTTTCAAGGTGGTTATTTGTTTTGTCACAGTAGTCACCCCACAGTCACAAATCTGTAATAAACAAAATACTCTCACACACAGATGAGTGTGTGCTGAGTGGTACAGAGAAGGTGAGCGAAGAACCTCCAGTTGTGTTGTGATCATGTAGAGCTGAGCAAAAACAGTGAATAATACATACTGCTCGTACTTCAAGACCTCCGTCATGTCATCTTTGAGAATTTAGTTGTAAAAATGTGCATGTCTTGAAAAGCTAATGTAAATTAAGTTACCAGTATTCCAAGGTTTGACTGTCTCTCCATTTCAATAGTTTATCTTCATGGATTGATATGTATTTTTTTAAAAACATATACATGCATATCACTTTTAATGTATGTCCTTTCCTCTGTTTGTTTACAGTTTGCATCCATTGTTCCCTGGTTCCAACGAAGTGGATCAGATTGCGAAAATTCATGATGTCATGGGAACACCAGATCCAGCAGTGCTTAGTAAATTGAAAAGGTTAAACTGATGTAGACACTTGTTTACAAAGATTGTAAATGTTCCCCCTTTTTTTTTTTAAATTCTGTTTTTTATTTGTTTTATTTAACTTTCTTTATTTTACAGCGGGATAGTGACTTTGCTTGTGTTAAGTTTTATTGATAGAATTTTTTTTTTTTCGCCCGATGATATAAAAAAAAAATGTATTTCTCTTTCACAGATCTAAAGGGATGAATTTTAATTTTCCTCCAAAGAAAGGCACGGGCATTGAACGCTTGCTCACGCATGTCTCACCTGAAGCTGTTGAACTCATTTACCTCATGTGTACTTACGACCCGGATGAACGAATCACAGCTCGCCAGGCATTGAAGCATCCGTACTTTAGGGATATGAGGTGAGTTCCTTACCGGCTCCACTGAAACCAGAACTTGTAATATAGAGTGAGCTCTGGTGATTTTGACCCAAGCTCATTGGATGACCGAATTCATACATACAGATCAATTTATTTTCAGGCTGCAAAATAATTCCCACTTTAGAATTATTGTCACACGATCGTTTTGTCAAATGTTACATTTTTTTCAATGCAGATAGACTCTTCATGATAAAAAAGGTTTAACATAACTTACACATAATGTAACCATAACATACAAGATAAAACCTACTAGACAAGAAAATTAACCTTTTCAGCAATAAGAGGATTCAAAACATTTTAAAATTTTTAACGTATTATTTCGGGTGCTGGTATCTGTTCAATACTTAGCAGTTTAAAAAAAAAAGAGTTAATATTTTCTAGAACAAATGTAGTAACCACATTTTTTTACTCACTAAAATCTGCTTTTCCAAAAAAACTCTAGAAATAAACTTATTAGTTCAGTCACTGTGACCAAATCTAATTAGCTCAATACCTCTAGCCAACGATTAAAAAATGCCTGGGATGACCATTTATAAAAAAAATAGAGGCCATCCAATTCATTCTGAACGATTCTTCAAATTATCGTGTCTGTCTTTGCTCTGATATATATTTAAGTGATATAAAGTAATAAACGCTCAGGTAAATCCATTTGTTTTGGTTGCTCAAGTACTGAAAATGTCCCCTTGAAAATATACCTTATCATCGAAATATTTTTTTTTACATTTACCAGAGAAATGGAGAAGAGGTTGAATATTAAAGCCAGACAGAGGATGATCCAGCCATCGGAAGAAAGGGAGCCACCGCCAGCCACTCGGGATGACAACGAGATGTCTGAGAAGATCATCCAGCTGGACGAGGACCCATCATCTCCTCTAAAGACCCGAATGACGGAGATCACCATGTACCCGACACTGCCCAAAGCCCAGTCACATCCCACTCACCCATTCAAAGACAGGAGACGAGTAAGTCAGGGCTGAACAGATTCCATTCCGCCTACTCCCCGGTTGCCACTCCATTAGTAGCCGTTAAGACACTTTGTTGAGTAAATTTAGAGTTTATGTACAAAAGTAGTTTTGGCTGCTGGGTATAAATGTTTCAGGGAATTATTTTTTTTTAAAATTGAAATGCAATCATTGTTTGTAAAAAAAAAAAAAAATTGTTCAGGGTGCCAGAAATATTGTCTTGAAGGGATTAAATCATTAATGATTTTTTTTAAGAGATTGTAGATTGGGAGCTTGAAGAAATTTTACTGAGTTAATCTTTAAAACTTTCAGATCCATGAACGGTTGAAACCTTCATGGTAAATTTTTGTCAATTACAGAAACATACATAACATACATATTCTTTTCTTTTTTAGCTCTAATATAAGTGGCTTTATTGATTAAGTAAAATGCTGTTTGTTTTGTGTGTCCATTTGTTGAATCATACAACATCTACACTTCACAGTTTACTAGTTGTGTCCTTCTGTAGCTTATTTGTTGTGGCCTTCTGTGGCTTACTTGTTGTGTCCTTCTGTGGCTTACTTGTTGTGTCCTTCTGTGGCTTACTTGTTGTGTCCTTCTGTGGCTTACTTGTTGTGTCCCTCTGTGGCTTACTTGTTGAGTCCTTCTGTGGCTTACTTGTTGTGTCCTTCTGTGGCTTACTTGTTGTGTCCTTCTGTGGCTTACTTGTTGTGTCCTTCTGTGGCTTACTTGTTGTGTCCTTCTGTGGCTTACTTGTTGTGGCCTTCCAAAGTTTACTTTTTTATGATTCAATACTAAATTAGAAGACATTAAATGTTAATCAGTCAATATCAGACATACTGCCATATATGTTCACATGTAGTGACCGGCACTGTTCCTGACGTACATTCTTTGTTTTGTTTTGTTTCAGCTTAAAATGAAAAGAATGACCGAGTCGCAGCACTACAGTAACCACCCAGGAACTTTACCCAGAATGCCCATGCACCCAGCCACCTTCAACCCCACTTTTCATACGACCAGTTTCCCAACATCGTTTAAATTGCCAGTAGGACAGCAGACACTGTTACCTAAAATCAACAACAACTATAAACCTCACAAGGTAAAACAACAACTATAAACCTCACAAGGTAAAACATCAACTATAAACCTCACAAGGTAAAACAACAACTATAAACCTCACAAGGTAAAACAACAACTATAAACCTCACAAGGTAAAACAACAACTATAAACCTCACAAGGTAAAACAACTAAACCTCACAAGGTAAAACAACAACTATAAACCTCACAAGGTAAAACAATAACGATAAACCTCACAAGGTAAAACAACAACGATTAACCTCACAAGGTAAAACAACAATGATAAACCTCACAAGGTAAAACAACAACTATAAACCTCACAAGGTAAAACAAAAAGGTTGACTTCAAAAAAAAATTTTTTTTTTTTTTACTTGTTAGATTATACTGAATATGAAAAACAAACAGGTTGTTAGGAAAGTCTACAGTCAAAGACTATGTTTCTGTCTGAAATGTAATTATTTGTTTACTTGTAGGAATATACTGAGTATAAAAAACAAACAGGTTGTTAGGAAAGTCTACAGTCAAAGACTGTGTTTCTGTCTGAAATGTAATTATTTGTTTACTTGTTAGATTATACTGAGTATGAAAAACAAACAGGTTGTTAGGAAAGTCTACAGTCAAAGACTGTGTTTCTATCTGAAATGTAATATTTGTTTACTTGTTAGATTATACTGAGTATGAAAAACAAACAGGTTGTTAGGAAAGTCTACAGTCAAAGACTGTGTTTCTGTCTGAAATGTAATTATTTGTTTACTTGTTAGATTATACTGAGTATAAAAAACAAACAGGCTGTTAGGAAACTAAACAAACAGGTTGTTAGGAAAGTCTATAATCATTGACTATGTTTCTGAAATGAAATTTTTTTCTATTTTTTTTTTTTTTAAGTCACCAACCAAAACGTCCAAAGGAGTTTTCAGCTCATACCAGTACACTCTTCCGTCACTGGATCCAGGTCGGTGATTTCATCATATGCTGGATGTGTCTGTTTTTTTTGGTGCGCCAAGTGTATTTTTTCCCCTATAAAGAGTTGGAGCAAATCACTCACTTCACTTTCCTTGGATTGATTGCATGAAGATATTTTATATTTATTGTAAAACTCACAGTATTTTGATAAAGCTGTTATTTTGATAATTTTGTTCATAATTCCTGATTGAACATTTTGTAATCTATGGGGGGGAAATATCATTGATAATTAAGTTATTGATAGTAATTTTTAAAAGACATTTTATTATTTTTTTTATTTCTTACTTTGGAATCTGCTTTCATTTTGTTGTACAAAAATCTTTTTTTTTTCCCATCTGTGATATTCACACATTGAGTGCGCATAACCTCAGCACAAAAAAATCTATTGAAGTTTTTTTTGAGATTAAGTATGTGGTTTATCCATATATTTTGTATGTGGTTGATCCATATATTTTGTATGTGGTTGATCCATATATTTTGTATGTGGTTGATCCATATATTTTGTATGTGGTTTATCCATATATTTTGTATGTGGTTGATCCATATATTTTGTATGTGGTTGATCCATATATTAAGTATGTGGTTTATCCATATATTTTGTATGTGGTTTATCCATACATTTTATATGTGGTTTATCCATATATTTTGTATGTGGTTTATCCATATATTTTGTAAAAAAAAAAAAAATTCAGTCATTGCTTGTTATGTCATGTAAAAAAAAAATTGTTTACTTCGTGTGACTAAAACATTTATCATAAGTCTCTATGTGATATGAGGATAATTTATTTGTGAACTATCAAGTCATTTTTATTTTCAGATATGATTTTATTGTTTTACTTAAATGCAATTTAATACTGTAATAAAGAAAAATAGTTTTGAAAAGTGAAGAAGTGTATATTTATAATTATTTTTTTTATACTCATTTCTCATTGAGAATGCCTGATATAAACCTTTAGCTTGTTATCTTTAATGAATTTCATTACAATTAAGATTTATTATATCCTAACCACCAAAGAGACAGTTTTTGTAGCACCTTTCTGTCTTCCCCACTAATCAAATATGAAATAAGCATGGGGGCTAATTAGGCTGGGATTTAAACCCTTAACTACAGCATGCAGATCAGGTTCACTACCAAAGCGCCACAGAGTCATGCAATAATAACTCTTAACCTTACATAGTATCCCATCACTTTTTGGGACCGCTTTTGAAATTCTCACCATAAGTCAGGCTGAATGGCCATGATGTGACAGGTACTGCATGGGTTCATCCTTACCTTTAACCTTTTTAGAGGCATTCCCAATTAATTTCTGGTAATCTCTGTTTCTAACTTTCTGACCAATATTTGGTATATGTAACTTTTGAATTGTTTTATTGAAATTCTGAAGAAGTAATTGAAGACCAGCTACTTTTATTTAAGTACGAGATTAAAATGTTTGTTAAGACTATTTTACCGTATGCTATTTTAAATGATTATGTTCAATCGAAAAATGTTCTCCAGATTTAATTGAACCCTATTTCATGTTATACACGCCCTTTCACTTAAATTTTTTTAGTTTAGGACTGAATCACTTGCATAGTTCACTCAAACCTTTGGGAATGTTTTTGCCATTTGTTACAAATTTCACTGAATTGAAGAATTAACATCCAGTATTTTCTTGATAACAAATAGTGTAAAGTTTTTCTTGAATGTAATAAGTTGGCATTACTGAGTGTCAGGAATGATTGCTCCATCATTTTATAATCATCACCAGTATATCACTGATTGTGGGTGCATGTCACTGATTTTTACCACATTGAAGTTTTTTTTTATTATTAATTTGAAATAAAAATTGGGCTGTGACACATATGGTTACTTAAATAAAATTGTTTTGTTAACTTCACTCTTGATGTAGATACAACAATTATATTTTTGTATATCTCGGAATAACTAAAGGTTTTTTTTGTATTTTAAGAGAAAAAATATTAAAAGTTTTTATTTTAATTAAATAATCTGATAAAAATTGATGCGTAATGGTCTTGTTCATTTTTTAAAATTCTAACTTTGTGAATTTAATTTCCAACTTTGCTGTGGGCTTTAGAAAATGAAAGTTTTTTTCATTTTATAACTTTCTTTTCATAAACTGTTATTATTTCGTTCGGACATTTCAATTTTTTTTTCAATAAATATACCCACACAAAGTTTACCTCTATATATGTTCCCTGTTCCTCATAATGCAAGCAATGAATGTAAAATAATAAAACTTGTAATTAACATATAAAAACAAACATTAAAGACAAACATATAAAAACAAACATATAAAAACACTAAATTAGTTTTTCAATAAAATCTTGACACATGGGCATTTTTTATTAATTATATATATATATGATGTATATATATGATGTTTTTGAAACATAAATCATGAAACAGCCAGATGGAACAAAAGTATCCAATGGGTTTAAAAAAAATAAATCTGCAATGTTAACAGCAAAATACTTTGTTGGCAGACCATTTGATCCGATGATGTAAAATAATAAGCTGCACTAACATGACAAAGTATATTTAATTGTACAGAGTCCAGCTTTGATAAAAATAATATGAATCAAATCAAAAAATATATAAATAGTGTAAATTAAAATCTTTATCACATTGGTCTGTAAATTGAGTAAGCAAAAATATTAAAATGGTGAAAAATAAAGGATCGGATATTAAGAAAAGTATTGGTAAAACAAAAACATGGATGCACATTATAATTGTAACTCACATATAAAACTATTTAATTTAAACAGATATTAAACTTGATGAAATCATTGTTTTGAATAACATTTTCCTGGCTTAAAAAAAACGGGGAGATGTCAATCACTTTAGCAGTACGAAAAAATTAATGTATCAGTCACTGAATTGAACTGTTTTACTCATTTGGCAAATATTTGTATTTTCTAAATCACCTTACTCCTAACAGGTAAATACATGTATCAGTAATCAGTAACTTTCTATCAATTAAGAAAATAAAATGTTTTCATTTTAATTAAATTTAAGTCAAAACACAATTTTCTGACTTATAAAAAGGAGAACATATTTACCGACACCATAATTTTCATCGATGTTGCCATTCTTTTAAGATAGTATTTACATCAACAAAAAATGTCATGATATTTTGTAAATTGTTTTAATATATAAAAAAAATGAATCTGCAGGTGCAGAAATGTCATGAATGATCTAGCACACATTAACATAAACTCATTCAACAAATTAATACAGTTAACATTTTAATGGGCGGAAAATAAAATGGAACAGTTTTGACAAAGAAATCAAAAGGGATTGGTTTGTCTGATATTTTTCTTTGCATCATACCGTAATTTTTATGCTGCAGCATCTCCAGAAAATATTCGGATTGCATGCCACATTTCTTGGATAAATAAAACATTTAATCTTTTTGTGCCTCTTCTGCAGCTATTTCTTGTAGTTTTGTGGAAATATTTTTTTGGAAGGGTGTTTCGTAGTCTGGGAAATCCACTTCCCAGCCAAACCGATCTCTCTTAATCTCCTTATCTCTGAGTAGCTCCTTTGTGGTTTTTTGTGTCGTCCAGACTTTCTTCGGGACATAGCGGATGTCTTCGTGCACCTCAAGTCCTCCAGCCAGCGCAGATGCGGCCCGCAGGATGGACCCCCTGCGCGGCAGTGGTAGCGTATCTTCGTCTGGCAATTTGACCTGGGAGAAGAGTATTCATAAAATTTAACGATGGGCCAATCATATATTTTCTCTCAGGTTAAAATACTCTGCTGTGTAAACAAATGAAAACGATTGCTCAAAATGAGGTGCAAATAAAAAACTTTCTGGATAAACTGTTTTTATATTTTATGAATGTTCTTTGTTCATTATTTTTATGAAATCAAACAAGACAATTAAGCTCTACTAAAAGTTTTAATGGAAAATAAATTATTAAATGGTCACTTCTTAAACATTTTTTTAATTTCTCAATTCTCAAAAAACCGTTTTATTTTTCAGTTCAACATTCACAGATATAAGTGCTCTAAAAGAATTAAAATTTCTTGTGAAGAAGAGTTCTAATATTCCTAGAGATATATATATATATATATATATATATATATATATATATATTTATATATATATATATTATATGTAGCTATTCTGAGGTATCCAAAGTTGAGTGGAACTTTAGATTTTTAGTTAGCAACCAGCATGTATTCCCATTCTTGAGTATTCAAATTATTATTTTTTAACTTTTTAAAACTTTTTAAAAGGATGTCAAAGAAGTAGTATGTCATATGCTTAAATGCTTTTGCACATATTAATCTAATGAATCTAAAATTAGTTTAGTTTAAGGAATCTGCGCTGAATGGTGATTGGTGAATGTTTACATATATTTTAGAAAATCATGGTCCTTACAGGTTCTGGTTTCGGCTCAGCTGCTTCTTTCTTCTCTCCCTTTTTAGTCGGCTTCGGCTTTTTGTTTTTCTTGTCATCCTTAGGTTTGAGTGTGTCCCATTTTGTCTGAACAATTTCAAAAACCCTCGGGTCAGCCCATGAGTAGGCAAGATCCATGGGTGTCAATCCTGTAGAAAAATGTTGTGATCATTTAAATCGTGTGTAAATAGCCATTATCAAAGCTTGACACCTAATTGTGAAGACACTAGAGATGGCGTCATTATTCAGTTCTCTAATCATTTAGTTTAGGACATTAATCAATTTTTTAAAATTTGTTTCGAATGTGTCAAGCTTTATTACAAATATGTCACATTTGTTTTATAAAAAAAAATTATTACAAGGAAGTGTTTGAATGCGTCAGGAATTTTGTCTATTGCTGTCCTATCAAAAGGCCACCTTTAAATGCATCTAAGAAATATGTCTATTGTTGTCCAATTTCCCTGTATCAAACCTATAAACCTTCCCATTCACACACAATCATCTCATCTCTCATGTGTGTACCCCTATAATGATGACATAATCAGAGCTTAAGGCAAAGGTAATTTTGTAAACCCTTATGCATGCATTCATTGAAAATGGCCTCCACTGACAATCATTAGCCCCTTAGTAATCTTTATAAATTGGAGCCCAATCTGACACCTCCCCCCCTTTTTTCTCCAACAGTCTAAACATTTGACATGTGCTTATTTCTCTCTTTCTTGTGACTGGCTAAATAAAAATCCTAATATGCCCCCCCCCCCTTAAGTGTGGTGGGTCCTAGGTAGCCACCTAGTTGTCCTATGCATAAGAACAGCTCTGGACGCAGTTTCTTTCAATCCCACTTTAAACAATTAACCACCCATGAGACGGTT
Source organism: Bulinus truncatus (assembly GCA_021962125.1). NCBI lineage: Eukaryota > Metazoa > Mollusca > Gastropoda > Planorbidae > Bulinus > Bulinus truncatus. The sequence goes on from JAGDYQ010000255.1 coordinate 261,018, forward strand.
TGGACAATGTTCTTTATATGCATTTGTTCCTTACAGACAATGAACTTAATTTAAAAAAAAAAAATCATTACAAGCTCTGTCATCAATTTAAGGGCCCATTTTATGACTGATAAAGTAGAGCCCAAAAAGTTTTTAGTGATGCCACACTGATTACATTTGGTGGGTAAAGAAGAGCTCACCTTTCTTGTTCTCTGTCTGCACCTTGCAGCCTCTCTCAATCAGATATTGAACAACTGTGTCCTTGGAGCATTCAATGGCCCGGGTCAGCGGGGTGCCTCCGTTGATGGAGGTCGCGTCTATTTCTGCGCCGTTTTCCAGCAGGAGCTGAACAATGTCCAGCTGTCCCACGTGGCAAGCATGGTGCAGCGGTGTCCATTTAAAGTTATCCCTTGCATTAACATTGGCCCTTTAAAAAAAAATGAAAGAGAATAAACTATTTGAAAAAAAGACAACCCAATCCTAGGTTTTTTTTAACACAGATAAATAAATCAATCTCCTCTAAAAAAAAAAGATTAAATGAAATTTGAAACAAACAACTGGTTTCTTGTGAGTTTAACAAAAAGATGCCGCTATTTCTGTTCAGAAAAAAAAAAAATTGAATGTCTGTGAAGGTTAATTAACTTTTCTTGTGTAGCTCATGTTAAAAAATATGTATAATTGAAACCATATTTTACATGACATGTAAGCACTATTAAGACCACTGACATTGGTGCTGGAGCACCATAAGGGAGGGAGTATTGTTTTATGATGGCCCCGTTCAAATATCATGCAGGAGAGCCCTCAAGTTGTTAGCTGACCTAACTTATTCAGAATGTTCAATAGTGTCCTAAACCCACTTCGTAGTCTATAACAGTTGAATCAGATCTAAGTTTATGTCCCAGGCATATTCATAGCAAGACCAGCTTACAATTTTGTGTATGCAATAAAGGGTAAATTTGTACTCAAGTATTTCTGAAAGGAATTTTTTATATCATACCCATTTTTATTTTAATTAAAACAGTTCTTCATTACTGTACTTTAACTGGGACTAAATTTAAGTTCATTTCTTTTTTCTTAATTATAATCATGCATTATCTTAAATAAGGATTTCTTTACAGAGCACCACGACACAGGAATATTCAATTACCCGTTTTCCAGCAAGAAACGGACAAGGTCGATGTTGGCAATGTAGCAGGCAACCATCAGCGGTGTCTTGTAAAATTTATCTCTTGTGTCCACTGGAACTCCTTGTTTCAGGGCATCTTTCAGGGAAGCAATATCTCCATTTTTCACAGCGTCATTTATGTTGACATAGGATCTCAAGGGGGATTCAATGTACCATGCTTAGAGAAGAATCGAATAAAGATGGATATTAGCCAAACTTGAGAATAAAATTCTATAGCTCTGAGGTCAATATTTACCTGAAGACCATCAAAAATGTAGCTAGAAAATGTAGTGTATGATTATAAGCCTTACAATAAAAGTTATAATACTACTGTGCGATAGCAAAAAAAAAAAAATTGATTAAATTATGTGATAAGTAGGCCTTTTGCTATTGATAGACCTATATAGCTTTTGCTATTTGCAGACTTTATAGCATATGCTATTTGATGTTTACTTCATAATTAGATTATTAAATGTAAACAAAAAATAATTTAGATTTGGCCAACAGATTATAAATTCTCATTTACCTGAATCATCCTGCAGTGGATGTTTTGGTGGTTTATCTCTGTCAAACCTGCCTGTGTCTGTGTAGTGAATATGTTGAGGAATGTAAACCAGAGGTGGGGCACCACCGAACTGGCGGGGCCCTTCGTCTTGTATACATATCGGCATGACCAGTTTGAACTTTCCTTTCTTTCCTCCTTTCCTTTTCCCCTTTTTCTTCTTTTTCTTTCCCTCGAATGCCTCATAAACGAAATTTTTGTTCACCCATTTCTTGGCCACGAAAAAGTCATTGTAATCAATCCTCCCTTCTTTATTTTTATCCTGCATCGTAATGACCGTTCTCAGGTGCTCATCATCGGCGGGGCAGTTTTTCGCTGTCATGATATCAATAAAGTCTGATGTTGACACTTTGCCGACATCTTCAACATCAATAACTTGAAAAGCACTGATCAACAAAGATTTCCTGGCCTGGGCCCAGTCATAAAGCTGAAGGACCCATGGGTCATTATTTTTTCCTCCTTTGCCAAAGGCTTTTTCAGCTTTTCTAAGTTCTGTGCCGGCTGCCTTATTCCCAGCCTCCTTGGCTATCACTTTAGGTAACATTCCATGATTATTTTTTATTTTTGGGTTACATCCTATAAAAGATTAAAGATTTATTTTTTTTAGTACAAAAATTCATCACACTGATTTACTAAAAAAAAATTCTTACATAGCAGATCAGATTAATCATTATTTAAATTTTTTGCAGACAACTTTTGAATTTAAATGTTCAAGTAACACTGAGTAATGTCTTGGACAAAAGCAATACAGAAAGTGTAATTAGTTTTCTTGTCTATTTTATAAATTTTTTTAAGTTTATAAGAAATTTGCTGTACTTGACAAAGTCCAATAATAAAAAATATAATGATAAATTCAATAAGCACCTTGTCTATTTTATAAAATGTATAAAGTTTTCAAGAAACAAGTGGTACATTTTACTTGCCAAATCCATTACTCAATTATAAAAAATTTAATGGTAAATCAATAAGCAGTCATTAATATTAGTCCAATGCTGCTGTTCTCCTTATTTATAAATACCTCTTTGAGATAAAAATTTAATACACTGAGCTTCCCCGGACTTTGCCGCATAGTGAATTGGATTGCCACCATCATTGGCAACTTTATTAAAGTCTGCTCCATAGCCTGCCATCAGCTGCAGAGCTTTAATGTGGCCATTCATGGCTGCAAAATGAGCTGCACAACATTTTTTGGTATCTACTACATTGGGATTAGCTCCTGCGGCAAGAACAGCGGCCACTACTTTGATACCTCCACTGGAAGCTGCAGCCATAAGGGGAGTACGGCCAGATTTCTGTGGAGTAAAATGAAAAAAAAATTGGACCGGTTTATTTTTTTTCTTACATAAAATAATATTAATATTAAGTATTAATCAACTAAAAAGATGACAAACTATTTCAAGATCTTATCAAAAATAGAGAAAATAAAAGCAATTTTGCCAAGTTGACTGTTTCCAACCCAGATTTGGCTCATGACAAAAATGATTTAGGAAGCCAACTTAAAAACAATAACAGTTTTTGCATAAATTTACCAAAGCTACTGCATTAGGATCTGATCCATGTGCTAAAAGCTGTAAACACAATTTTTCATTGTCAATGGCTAGATTGCAGGCTTCAACAAATACAGGATTGCCATCCAGGCTTATACTGTTCACATCTGCTCCATGTCTTAGAGATAACTCTAAACATTTGAGATGACGTTCCGTTGGGGTCAGTAAGTAAAATATAATGCCTGTTGGTAGAGATAATGTCATATTTGTCAAACTTTTCTTTCTAGATATTTGAACAGTTTTTAAATCACTTAATGGAACTAAGTTTCATTGTATATCAAATAAAGAACATTATATATAATTAAATTGATGACAGTTAATTAAATGCAGCTTAAATAAATAAAATCATGTACAAAAGAAAAAAGGGTAAGATTAAATGATTTATTATAAACAGATAACTAAAGAAGAAATGGAATTAAAGATTGCCCTCACCTTTACCCTCTATATCTCTTATTGTCATATCTGCACCTGTATGTAATAGCTTTTCTAGACATTCAACATTCCCGAATTCCGCTGCCCACATTGCGGGTGTTTTGCCTTGAAGATCAACCACATCTGGATGGGCACCAAGACCCAGTAAGAATCCAACCATATCTTCATCATTTGCTTTTGCTGCTACTATAAGTGCTGTTAATCCTTGCTCAGATGCATTATAATTAATTAGATGTGGAGTACCTTTAGCTATAAGTTTCTCTATCTGTTCTTTATCTCTACTACGAACACACTGCAACAGCTTGCAAACTTGCAAAATTTGTAAACGAGCCTGAGCGACCGGCATTTTAAAGTGAATTGTAAAATGTATCTAAATTAAAATGTTAAAAGATAAATCTCCTACTCTTGGCAGGTTGAATATGAAAGCCTGAAGCAATTATCGGTGATCTTTGTTTACTTTATTTATAAAATTAAAAATGTAAAAGTCTTTTTTAAAGTCCTGTATAAAATTCACTCCCAAATTTGAAAGGAAATGTACTAAAAAATTAACTTAATTTCTTTATTATTACTTATTTATATTTTTATTTATGATGATAAATGTTTGTTGAAAATTGATAATCCTGTTGTTTTACAGGAAGACAAGATGTTCCACGTCCCCCATTTTGTTGCCGATCAATGTGTCCAAGGAAACAACCAATAGATATTCAGTATCTCCTTCACGAGAGGGGAAAAAAACTGGATTGGCAGTAATATGTACTGTTTAATTATTTAAATGTATGGATTAGTTGCAAGTGATAGACAAACAGTTCGACTCACGCTAATCAACGTTAATTGGAAAGTTATCAAATCGCCCACGCTTTTTTAAGTAAATGAAATTTAAAAAAAATCATTTGGCAGCCACTTTTGGTATTTAGTGTCTGATCATAATATTTAGCGCATTATTTCAGTTAATTAACAATGTTGTTAAAATTTAATGGTAAATTCTATTACGTTGTAAAGGAATTAATTTTTTTCCCTTGACTATTTGGTCCAAAAGAAACTTAAATATAAATAGAGAAACGGGATCATTCAAAATCCCGTAGAGGTGCTTGCATAAATAATTTCTCCTTAGCAAAGTGTCATCCAACATATGTCTCCGGTTATCAAAATTTGTCATGGCACCAAGAAAATCTGGCAACAGCCATGTGTGTTAGCCTATAACGGAATAAAATACATAAC
>JAGDYQ010000255.1:266420-284885 GCA_021962125.1 Bulinus truncatus
ATTTTGACCCCCCTCCAGCCACCGTCCTTTAGCCACTGCCCCCCCGGGTGGTCCAGAGCCAGACAGCGGAAGGAGCCGAAATACCTGCATAATTCGATATCTGAGAATTAATTTGGTCGAGTGTGTTGTTGATCTTTGCGGTTTAAAAATACCTACCTGGACTAATCCAGTCACTAGATTTTTGGGTTTATTTATAGCCAAACAAATCATACGACCCATTCTGGCAACCCAAGATCATCCATTGTTATCTTATCGCGTATTGACTTATGGGAAGGATCCGATTCCTCCATAAACAATAGGTCACGGACTCAATAGCAAGGCACACCATCTACTTTTGAGAGAAAATTCTGTGTTGATCAATAAACCCTCCCAGTCGAACTTCCCACCCACCCCTTCCAGTCGACATTAATGAATTTTGACTTACTATTACCACCAGCGGAGTAGCGTGGGTATCGGCCGTCCGGGTCCGGCAGACAATTTTGCCATCCTCTTACCCTAGGTATTTCAATTCAATGTATAGGGCCTCCACATTTTGCCGCCCCCTAAAAAGTAATAAAAAGGACCGCCCCAGCCGCCCCATCACGCTAAGCCACTGATTACCACAGTAGAGATTAGCAGATTAATTGATGAAAGAACCCAGTTTTTTTTTTTATGTTGTTGTTTATCTGCCAAATTCCGTCATAAAAGTGCCCCCCTCCCCTTTCCTCCCCAATTAGGTCATCTCCCTTGATTCAATTATCAACACGTTACGTGGGGCCCACTTCCCCGCCTTCCTTCCCGCAGTAGGAAATTTGATATTTGAGACAGGAGGCCCGCTGACCCCAGGGTCCCTTCGGGTATGGCATGCTTTAAACTGACTTAACCATTACTGGTATGATGTGTGTGTGTGTATGTGTGTGCTCCATGTCCCGTATACGACACCCGTCCCATGCGCACTGCCCAAGCCCCACCTCTGTCTCTGGGTATGTGTGTACGTTTCAAAAACTTTCCCTTCCTATGTTTCGTTTTTTTTTATTATTATTATTAGAGACTTCTTACAATCTTAGTTCATCTTCATCAAACGATTTATTACTTTCAGGCAGTGGATTATTGTAGTTCATCACAGATGGTGAAAATGTTGAATTGTTACTGTTTTTATTCTTGTGGATGTGTGTTTTACTGATATCTGCGATGATGTACCTAGTTGTTGAACTCGAGAGACCCCCCCTTCCCCCCAACACACACACACACACACACACACACACTTTCCCTGTCAGTATGTCAGGAGACACTAAAACTTTCAGTGGGCCGTGAATGGACAGAATGGTCCAAATGTAAATTGCGATCGGGGGTTTGTCAAATGAAAAAGTAATTAATCGAATAAAATACGATACAGGTTAGGAGTTTTAGAATTTATTTCTCTTTGTTTCAGTATTGAACAGGTGAATAACCTGCGAGAGATTCAAGCCATGAAACGTCTGGCCCCTCACCCTAATGTACTGGAGCTTCAAGAGGTCATCTTGTGAGTACACCTGTTTCTCCTCCAACCCCAACCTTCTTCTTTAATTTATATTAACATAGTCCACTGTGTTGTGTGTGTGTGTCCACTGTGTTGTGTTTGTATGCCCACAGTGTTGTGTGTGTTTCCACTGTGTTGTGTTTGTATGTCCACAGTGTTGTGTGTGTGTCCACAGTGTTGTGTGTGTGTCCACTGTGTTGTGTTTGTATGCCCACAGTGTTGTGTGTGTGTCCACTGTGTTGTGTTTGTATATCCACAGTGTTGTGTGTGTGTCCACTGTGTTGTGTTTGTATGTCCAGTGTTGTGTGTTCACAGTGTTTGTGTGTGTCCACAGTGTTGTGTTTGTATGTCCACAGTGTTGTGTGTGTGTCCACTGTGTTGTGTTTGTATGTCCACAGTGTTGTGTGTGTGTCCACAGTGTTTGTGTGTGTATGCCCACAGTGTTGTGTGTTTGTCCACTGTGTTGTGTTTGTATGTCCACAGTGTTGTGTGTGTGTCCACAGTGTTGTGTTTGTGTGTCCAATGTGTTGTGTGTGTGTCCACAGTGTTGTGTTTGTGTGTCCAATGTGTTGTGTTTGTGTGTCCACTGTGTTGTGAGTCCACGATGTTTTTCTTTGTGTCCACAGTTTCTGTCTTGTGTGTCCACTGTGTTTGCATGTTCAAAGTGTCTGTCTATGAGTCCACAGTTTCTGTCTGTCCCCCGTGCTGGTGTGTTCGCAGTGTTTGTGTTAGCCCAACACAATCTAATACCTGTAACCGCCCTTAGTTTTTGTTTTCTGCAGCTCTCCAGCATGGTTATTTAATCTCGTTTTTTCCCTTGATTTTGTCTTTCTGACTTACTCTCCACAGTTTTTTATCATACTTAATGTTGGGTTTCTTTATCGTACTTAATGTTGGGTTTCTTGATCATACTTAATGTTGGGTTTCTTTATCATACTTAATGTTGGGTTTCTTTATCATACTTAATGTTGGGCTTCTTTATCATACTTAATGTTGGGTTTCTTTATCATACTTAATGTTGGGTTTCTCTCTTTACTGTCTTCCTTTCTTTTCTGATTGGTCAATGACGCTCCGGCAACACGTGATTAAAATTAATGGTTTGGGGATGGGGGGGGGGTCTATAGCCAATTGTTTCAAAACATCCAAAAAAAAAGAACAAAAATATATCATTCTTGTTTTTTTTGTTTTGTTTTAGTTAATGTTTCCTAAATTGCCGCAGTCGTCACTTCACAAAAAGACGGTGCTACCCTGTCCTCACAATCTCGCGAGAGTTTATTTTGTGCCGCTTGACAAGGCGCGTGATACGTCCAATAATCACATCCACGGGAGGACTTTTTGGATATTTTTTGTATACATTTAGGCTGATACGTTGATATGAAATAGTTCAATTGAAATCAGTAAAAAAAAATCATCCCAAGACACTAAACTTTGAATAATAGTGCCTAAACACGTTCATTCACTTATTTATTGAGCTGTGGGTGTGTGGGTGGGGGGGGGGCCAGTATTCAAGATCATTTAATGGCCCAAGATTTTAAAAGCAGTATCCTTGATGGTGATTTTTTTTTTGCTTTAAGGTCGCGAAATATTCTTTTGTATGGGGGGGGGGTCTACTAACGCGCTGCCACCTCAACATAACAACGGGGCCCTGGTTGGTTGTTGCATAGAATTCTCAGTGGCCGTTAAAAAATATAAAGATTTTTTTTTTAATTAGTCATTTAATTATTTTTTTAAATTCGGAACTGATCAAATTGTATTAGAGGACTTCTGTTACGTGTCTTATGTGGCCCAAATTGAGCCCATTTGTCTTGTTGCCTCAGGTGGCCCTAGGAGTACGCGGGGCCTTCGCCTGAGTGTCTTTCGATTATCGTGAAGAGCCCCCTCAGCCCCACCCCCTCACCCTCGCATATTTGTATGATGGCCTGATGTATGATGTATGATGACCGACCTGATGTATGATGACCGACCTGATGTATGATGACCGACCTGATGTATGATGACCGACCTAATGTATGATGACCGACCTGATGTATGATGACCGACCTGATGTATGATGACCTGATGTATGATGACCTGATGTATGATGGCCTGATTGCATGGTGTATGATGACCTGACTGCATGATGTAAGATGACTTGATGTATGATGGCCTAATTCCATGATGTATGATGTATGATGGTCTGATGTATGATGTTTGATGGCCTGATGATATGATGGTCTGATTTATGATGTATGGTTGCATGGTGTATGAAGATATGATGGTCTGATGTATGGTTGCATGATGTATGATGGCCTGATGTATGATTGTCTGATGTTAAAATATGAATATTCTGTGTCTCCCCCCCCCCCACACACCCCTTCATGTGCAGAGATTTGGAAGGTCGCCACAACAAAGGCCTACTGCTGTTCCCCCAAATGTCAGGTTGTCCTTACGTTACCCAAATGTCGATTTGTTAAATATTACCCAAGTATCTGGTTGACGTTAAGTTACCCAAATGTTTGAATGTCATTACTTTACCCAAAATACCAGTTTGTCATTATGTTAACCAAATGTCATATTGCCATTATGCCTGCCAATGCCCACGTACTGCCCATAGTTCTGCATTTACCTTTACTCTTCTTCTGTTTATTTGGTTTACAGTCTGTTTTTCCCCCCGGGCCATCTTTTAATTTTGGTTCCTTCTCTTTATGGTTGACAGTGACAAGAAATCTGGCACGCTGGTCCTCATCTGTGAACTGATGGACATGAACATCTACGAACTCATCCGAGGTCAGTGACGAAGTTTTTGCTATTATTTATATATCAACACATTTTAGTTTGTTTGTTTTTATTACTTCAATGAGTGAATTCACTTATCACCCCACTGGGCATGGACTCAATTCCAATCATTAAAATCTAAAACTCTCTCCCCCCTCCCCCCCTCCCCCCCGGTATTTGAAAGAATATGAAACAGTGTAAGAATTTCCTCCTTCAGTTCTTGTGTTCAGCCCCCCCCCCTCCCGTTTGTTACTGACACATAACATGATTTCTAGCCACGAAGTTAAATTTTGACCGCATTTAGCAAACACACAAAAAATGATTAAATTGAAACTTTGGGCGAAATTTTGGCCACTTGTAAGGTTGGTGGAAACCCCCCCCCTCGAAAACTGTCATTTATTTGTTCCATTATTTTAAAAAAAAATTCTTTTTTTTTTTCATTTTGTTTGGAGGTAGGTGATATTTTTTTTTTTCAAGATTTAGTGTGAAAGTTGACATACTTTTAAACACATTGGTGTATTATTATTATTTATTTATCTTTACTTTCCTTGCGATAGAGGGCGTTTCTTACACTGTCTAGACCAAAGTTAAATAAAGGAGAAAAAAAAACTAGTCGGAGAAAAGCCAAATATGTTGTGTGTGTGTGTGTTTGTCATAGCTCACATAGAAATGGCAGTGTAATTCTCCCCCCCCCTCCCCCCAACCAAAGACCGAGTTAATTTCTTTCTTCTCTTGGGGGGTGACCGAGGAAGCTCCATTATTTATTTATGCTCTCCATTCAGTCGACGAGCGACTTTCGGTCTTAAGACTATCCACCTTCCTCCCGTCCCACTCTGTGTTTAACCTTTAACGAGTATAGAATGAGATCGATACCACGGGTAGATCTGCTAAGTTTGTCACGTAGATGGAAAAAAAAAGACCAAATGTTTAGTTTTCTTAGCCGCGACAAGCCAAATTGACATATTTTATTTGGCATTCTTTTTTACGTCTCCGTCAAGGAGTTGGAGTGTTGAATCGTCGGTTTTGTTATTCATCTGTCGTTTAATTATCCCCCCCCCCGAAATTCTTCCCGTTTTTTTGTTTATTACAATCTGAGTTGTTTTTGTTTTTTTTTTTACAAATAGTCAAAATTAACGCCGGTCGACAATGATTTTGTCTAGACGGAGTGTAGTTTATTTTGGCCAGTTTGATTCAAATTAACTTTTCTGGCAAGTTAGACCCAGTGAAATTAACTTATATCAAAGCTCACGGTTTTTTTTTCTTTCTTTGTTATTGTTATTTATTTATTATTTTTTTACTATGAACTATATCAACTATTATTTAATTCTTTTATGTTTTTCTTCATTGTGTTTTATTTTAAAATTAAACCTGTACCTGGTGAATTACCCTACAGTCGTCAGTGCGCCAACCCGTTTGACCTACTTTGATTCCCGAAATGGAACAAAAAAAATCTGTTCTGGTCAAATGGGGCTCCGCCAGGTGTCATCTGTCCCCCCAGACTGACCCATGTAAACCGACTGGACTTGGGTTTAAAGACGCGACCTACTTTCACCCATAGTCAAAGTATATGCATACAGTATATGCCATACACATAAACATACATATAGTTATAGTATACGTCATACACATAAACATACATATAGTTATAGTATACGTCATACACATAAACATACATATAGTTATAGTATACGTCATACACATAAACATACATACGCTGCCCTCGAAAAATCACAAATATGGGATTAAAAAAACAGGGTGGCATGTTTGGACCTGCTCGTGTGACACAGTTTTGGATTCCTGTGTGACATTACAAAAGTGAGACGCCTCGAGGCGGAAAGGTGTGACACACTGCGGCCACATTCAATGTGTGTGTGTGTGTGTATGCCATCAGACACCCACAACTGGGGCACAATTTTGACTGCCTCACGGAATTTTAGAGACTGACATCTGCGATTATTCTAGCTGGAACAGTGTAGTATATCGTAGTGAACATATGTACATACATATATGTAAGAATGAATGTATGTATATTACAAAGAACACGATGGGTTTAGCCCCCCCCCTTTTTTTTTAATTCTCACAACCCGCGCGTGAGACGGGCTTCTGTCGGACCAACCGTCTCAGAAAGTCTTCGACCAGCGTTAATTATGCAGAAAAGAATAGAATTTAATTTGACACCAATATGCAAAAGATATTGTGAGGCTAACACGATCAAATATTAAAACTAAATATATATATATATATATATATATATATATATATATATAAATATATATATATATATATTTTAATATCCTTGCGGGTTTCGCTAAAGTTTCGTGAAGCGAAATGCCACCGATAAAATAACGGATCGAACTTTTTATGAAACTCTGAAAACATTAAAATATATTCACATGAAATATCCCCGCCGGCTGTTAACAGTAGCAACAGTAAGTAGCCTGATGCGTCCGAACGTGAAACCCTACATTACAGCTGCCATGTAGTTTCAGACAAATAAGGCGCCATCAATGTTTGATAGAGTGGTTATAATTCACGTGCAGGCTAAATTACGTGTCTAAATAAATAAATAAAATTCGATTTTTTTTAAACTTTGAAAGTACGTAAAATAGGGGATACCATAATGATGAAACATTAAATTTGTTTCAAAATGAAATAATTATTATGGCTGTAAGCGATTCAGTTAATTTTATAGCAATTTTTTTTGAAGTCCCATTTTGATTGCTTTTTGTCTCCCCTGACAATCTTGACGAAGCGCCTTGCCAGAGGCGAAAACATATATGCCAGATGGTAATATTAATTTAAAGCAATGCAAAAAAAAAATAATTGTTGTCTACTGGATGGGCTATAGTGTGATAATTACATTTTTTTTACGCCGCCATTGCCAGCATGATAGGGTATAGCATTGTTGGCGGCGCTGATGCACGTCTGCCATGCCTACAGAGCGGCGGGGTGAGTGTTCCCGCTAACATCTGCCGGGATGGCAGAAAGAAGCGGGGGGTGGGGGTGTACCGCTGATCGGCCGGAATGGCAAGGCAAGGGGTTTTTCCTGCCGCTCGGATAGAGGGGATGGTGTAATGTGCCTGAACCCAAATCCCGAAAGGGCAGGCTGCGCAAGTGTGCTTGAGTGGGACAGAGTGGAAGGGTGTTGTGTGCCGACCACATCCGTCACCACCGCCAGCTGTGAATACTACGGGCTCGGATAGTCCTCATTGACCATGGTGCCACCACAGTCGCAAAAAATTCCCCCCCCCTGACTGGAGAACCCCAATAACCTTTTCCCCATAGATCATGGCATGTCTCCCAGACCAGGATAGCCTAGCACAGGGGGGGGGGGGTACCTTTGTGACCTTATTGATCATGGTACCTCCTGCGCCAGGTAAGATCCTCTTTTGTCCGTCACACAAGATGGCGGTTACTTGCGTAAGTTTGAATCGTCTGTAGTTTTTAGCGATATCGACATCTGACAACGGCAGCCTTACTTTAGGCTATTTCAAATAGTAACAGCTCGAAACTACAATACATTTTAGTTTCTCCCAGTGCTAGAACAACAGGTTCTCATCTATAAAACAAATTACATTGCACGAGTAACACATTTAAAACATTTTTTTTTGGACAATGGATAAAATGCTAATTTATTTTTAAATCATTAATTGTAAGCATCACTTCAGCGATAAACTGGAAAAGCTAATAAAATAAAAGATTTATCTTCACAACGGGAATATTTTTTTTTCCTGAGATATGACTTTCTTTCAAAGGGTGGTTTGTCCCCCATGTCAGCGGCCTCGATATAGGGCCCGCCAGGCCTCATGACGTTTGATAAGGGCTGAAAATTGACAATTTTACAATTACGATTTTTTTTTTTAAGTATAAAAATATTTCTACAAGCAACTATGCAACCACCGTATTGTTGTTTTTTTCTTTTCTTGAAAATATAAATAAAAAGCTTGATTTTAAAAAACAAGCAATCTAAGCCTGTTCCATTCTGGACACAGGACGTGTTAGAGCATTTTCGTATTATGTATCAGTACGTATGCTATCTTTCAGTAAATATTTGTAAATTTTGTAAATGTTTATAAATTCAATTGTGTAATGCATATATCTGAAAAAAGATATTAAAAAGACGTTTCTTTATATTTGAAAACAAAATTATTTTCTCTTAAATCTAACTACAAGTGGTTTGTGGTCACTGAAATAGGACTCATAATTGAAACATTCTAAATTGTAGTCATTTAATCGTCCGAAAACTCCGTCAATTGTTGTTTGATAAATTGTTGTTGCCAATCTTGGGGAAAGTAGTTCAATGTTGAAGTTTGTTTCGAAGAAGTTTTCAATTTCTGCCCCGTGCTCTTTGAAATCTTGATTGAAATCCCAACAAATGATGACTTTTGGTTGATTGAGCTGTGCTGCAAAGTTGTCATTGATTATGGGTTTTATAAAAAGTAAGGGAAGTAAGTCATGTTGAATAACTGTTACAAAAATAAATAATGATTTCGCCCCTTTGTTTAGTTTATAAACTATATATAATATATAAGCCCCTTAGGAGCCCTGAAGCCCGGTCCTGAGAGGTCCTATCGCAAAATGAAATTTTGATGTACACATGGCAGGCCAAGACCTACAAAATGATATATACATCATGGGTCTAGGACTTATGGTTGCTGAGATATAGGGCGCTCCATTATTAATATAGCTTATATAGTAAAAAACGGTACTTTATAAGGCCCCTTTTACGGCCCTGAGAGGTCAGATCGCGAAATGGAAAAAAGTCATTTCTTGGCAGGCCAAGACCTACAAAATGATATATACATCATGGGTCTAGGACTTATGGTTGTTGAGATCTAGGGTGATGACAGACAGACAGACAGACAGACAAAACGGGGACAATAGAGCATTTTTTTTTTCGAAAATGCTCTAAAAAGGTCAATTTCCGTTAACCCTAACCGGCCATCGGGGCAGATGAAGTGTAAGATTTCATGTTTCTTTAACCTCGGCATATGATGAAGGGATTGTGTGGTTAGCACAACGCCCAGACGTCTTTACTCCCCCAACTTAAGTCAGGCACCGATTAAAAGTCGGTTGGACTTGTGGGACTTAACCATCCTTCATCAGGACCTATAAAAATTCCCTTGGTTGTCACCGAGGAACGAACGCATGGACTGTTAGGTCAACAGTCGAGTATCTACACCACTGGCGACCCGTCACAACAAGGCTTTATAAACAGCTTGAGGTGAACACTAGCCAGGCAATGTGTAAGCACATCATTGGCCTGAATTTGTTGATTTTTTTCATTTTAATTTTAATTTGTTTCAATATTGTCAAATACGTCAAAAAAACTGTAGGCTTCTATTTATAGGAAAGAGACATTACATACCTGAACGAAAAATAAAAAACTTCATGTACCAGCTTCTCAAGTCCATAGATCATATGCATCGGTAAGACAAGACGTTTGGATAGCATTTCTAACCACGGCCGTTTTACGTTGGCTGATAGATAGCCGTAGAACAAAACAACATACTAGTAGGCCTACATAGATACTTCACTTATAACAGCTGTAGCTTGTTTACATTTGTTATAGTGTAGCCCAGGGGTTCTCAAACGTGTTGGTTTCGCCATCCGCCTGCAAAGAAAACCTACCGATTTAAAAAAAAAAAGAAAAGAGAATAGAAGTCCTCCTTTTACTTAGCACGTTTACACACTTTTAATTTTTGTAACACAATGAGAACCACTGGTATAGCTGGTATTTTTTTAATTTTTTTTTTAAAAAAGTCATATTTGTAAAGCTGCAGTAACTGTGATGTTTAAATGAAAGCATCGTACTATTTAAGTAGGTTAGTAAAAGTGACATAAATGGGGGGAGGGGGGGGCAGATATGACATTGTTATTTAATATTAGCAAGCTAAAGTTAAAAGTTTTTCAAAAATCCAATTCATCATGATCATCATATTCTGCTATAGATTATCGCACTTTGCAGTTGAATTTAGAATATCAATTATATCGGTCTTTAAGTAGGCCTATACTTTTGGACATTATTATAAATCATACAGTCTATATCCACACATGACCTCTTTCGGTATTTAGTCGCTGTATTTTCTATTTGATATGTCTTCAATTGCTTTAAGTTTCGTTGCTGCCACATTAGCTGCTTTAACCCAAGTGTCTGTGTCCTGTTCCAATTATTGTCATTTTCATTATTTTTCAGATATATTTTTGTGTAGTCTTGTAACTTAAGCCTAATATTAGTAAAGCGAACAAAAAATATTTTTCTATTTCTGTTTAACATGTAACAGTTGTTGCTTATCTTTAGACCTAGCCCGTTTTAAAGCCTTTTTTTTCTTCCTATCTTAAATGTAACATTTTTTTTTCTTTCTCTTTTAAAAAAAAAAAGATTGAAATTTAACATTTGATTAACTAGGCAACCGATAGATTCGTTGCCTATTAAAATATAAACTGAAATTGTTTCCAAATCATAGTAGCGATATCTCAAACCATAATACCGGTATCACTAACCATAATACCGGTATCACAAACCATAATACCGGTGTCACAAACCACATTATCGGGATAATTCATTTTCCCCTTGTGTCTGATTGTTATGTGGTCCTGTGTTGTTATAGACAATGCTGTATTACTGTTGTCTTACAGTCATTTTAGAAAGCTTAGACATAAACTATTAACTGTCGACAGTCCATAGAATGAAAGTGTGCGTGTCCCAGCAATAAGCACTCACGTCTGTTCACGAGCCAGCTTTTTGGACGCGTGAAAACTTGTCCGTGTTGTGTCCGTGTTGTGTACTTAAAAAAAGAAACTGTTAAAAATCAAAATTTTGAAAAAAGATATAACTATGCTTAATAAGCCTACCCTTTTTAAGCGGTAAGTAAGCTTTACCTGGCTGACTATTTGGCAAATTTCATTTGGCAACACAGTTTAAAAAAATCTGTGACGTTAAACAAATTGGCCATATTGGGCAGATTTTAGTCGTCCTATCTGACCAAAAAAATATGGCCAGCAAAATATAACACACTGACTGTCATGCCCATCACCGCCTCTTCTCCACTAAATCGTCCCACTATGTTCCAGGGAAGTCCGAAGTTCTGCCTGAAGATAAGGTCAAAGGTTATATGTACCAGCTGATCAAGTCCTTAGATCACATGCATCGGTAAGAGATGTTGGGATGCAGTGATACCAAAATTCTGACCTATATTTCAAAACTATTATTTTGGCTTGAACCTATATTCTGTTCACGTTTGCGGTGATTTTTTTTCTTGTTGTCATTTTTCGCTGTTTGTTTTTTTTTTTCAAAATGAAACGCAACTAATCTTTCTGCTTGAACTGCGACCACCTCCCTATAGGATTTATGCAATTTTATTTTTAAATATATTGTTGACATTGACACAGACAAACTAAAAAAAAAAATACATCAAACAACAGCAACACAACAAAAAGAAAAAAAACAACAACAATTCGTACACAATAGCTGAAGTAAAAAGAAGCAATTAAGTTTGTTCCATTCTGGACACAGGACGTGTTAGCGCATTTTCGTGTATGTATCAGTACGTATGTTATATTTCAGTAAATATTTGTAAATTTTGGAAATGTTTATAAATTCAATTGTGTAATGCACATATATGTAAAAAAATATTATAAAGACGTTTCTTTATATTTGAAAAAAAAATATTTTCTCTTAAATCTAACTACAAGTGGTTTGTGGTTACTGAAATAGGACTCATAATTGAAAACATTCGAAATTGTAGTCATTTATTCGTCCGAAAACTCCGTCAATTGTTGCATAGCTCTGATACTTTCAATTAAACTCAGAACACAAGCTTACTATTTCATTTGATGAGTTTCTTAATAAATCTTGGTGAAACTACGTGCTGCAGTATTTCGCACCAAATGAATGGGTTATTGAACGTACAAGGTGTATATATAATATATAAGCCCCTTAGGAGCCCTGAAGCCCAGCCCTCAGAGGTCCTATCGCAAAATGAACTTTTGATGTACACATGGCAGGCCAAGACCTACAAAATGATATATACATCATGGGTTTAGGACTTATGGTTGCTGAGATATAGGGCGCTCCATTATTAATATAGCTTATATAGTAAAAAACGGTACTTTATAAGGCCCCTTTTACGGCCCTGAGAGGTCAGATCGCGAAATGGAAAAAAGTCATTTCTTGGCAGGCCAAGACCTACAAAATGATATATACATCATGGGTCTAGGACTTATGGTTGTTGAGATCTAGGGTGATGACGGACAGACAGACAGACAAATAGATCAACGCTTCACGCTCAAAGTTTGAAACGAAACAAATAAACATTTATTAGTTACAGTTATTGGTAATTTCACGTTATGTTTTCACAACCACACCCCCCCTCTGCCCACCCTCTTAAAGTTTTATCACACTATCACTAATGCACTGAAGATGTTTGAAGCGCACCACAGACAGACATTCTTAGACAGTTTGTGCACATTTTTTATTTACTGCTCTTACTACAACAAACTGTCGTCTGTCAACTGCGCATTTCAGCTTTCATTGTATTTTCTCTCTCCCCCCACCACCCCCCTCCTATTTATGATACAATCAGCAATGCACAGTCGTCTGCACTGGTCATGTCATTAAGTACACATTTTATTATAACAGGCAGACGCAGACAAAAACAACAACGAATCTTTTATTATTTAGGCCTGTGCTTTGTTGAAATCGGTTTCTTTAACCCCATAGACACAATGTCTTTTTTTTTTAAATACAGACATGCGTTAAAAAAAGAAAACTTTGAACGTAGGGCCAACATGTCCGTATATTAGAGCACTTATTACAATGAATCTTTCTGTGTTTGTTTTCATTGTGCCGATAACGAGGCAATGAGCCAGTGTTGTTGCCAGATTTTAATAGAAAATAAAATGTGGAATAGACCATAGCATTGTATTTGGTTCCTGATGAACAAAACACTACCTTGTTGAATTTTAAATACAGAGAGATAACAAACGCGCTTTCTGCTGCAGATCAAACATTTTAAAACTAAAATGTTTTATTTGTTTATTTAAAAAAAAAACACGTTCGTTCTTTGTTTGTTTGTCATTTGTCTATTGTTATTGTTACTTGAAGTTATTTACCTTGAATGTTGCCAGAAATAGCTTTTGGTTGTAAGATAACTCCTTCTTCTTTAGAATCGCGTGATAACAGATGGTTGAGCTCGAAATCGCTCGTCTGTTGACCTGAAAGTCCCGGATTCGATCTCCGGCGAGAACCAATGGAATTTTTTTTAGGCCATAGTGAAAGTTTCCTCCATCCCATGATGCCTCCGTGGCTGTGGCGGAGATGAAATAAATGCTCTACAAAAACAGTTCCGCTACTGGTGTATAGGACATTATAGATAAACATCTCATCTTTATAGGGACTTCACAGAATACCAGGACTTCACTGATTAACCATTAGGCTAATACGGGTTTAGCTTAAGACCCTGAAAAAAAATCGGCAGTCGTTTAACAGATTTTTTATAAGTGTCCTCCTTTATTTTTCACCGCTAACTTCGTTCAACAAAACGGCAGGAGATCTGAATTTCTCTCAACTGGACGAGTGTAGGACAAAAACCCCTCACGGACAAAACCCTAGAGAATAAAACGTCATCACAATAAGTGCTTTGTGCACTTCCGTAATTGCTCGCGGATTGGTTTATGAATAGTTTTTATGTCAGTTAAATTTGAGTTTGTCTTGTTGTTAGTGCTATCAAGTTTCTAAGACTTACCCAGAAACCTGTATAGTCTCTTTATTATTTATCCCATTTCTCATTGCCTATTAGCTACATTATTGAAAGTTTGAAACCCAATGACTTAATGATACGTTGAAACCTAAAAGTAAAATAAACTGCCACACAGTTTCTGATGTGTATGCATTTCAACGGCTGTCTAGCTCAGTGGTGGGCAAATGTTTTGATACACGGGCTAAAATGAGTTCTTGAATTTGACTGTTGGACGGATTGAAGATGGATGGATTGTATACATCAACAAATTTGCCCTGTGCATGTGGCTTTTCTTTGAGTATTTGTTGACCATAATTGAATTAATTAGTTACCAAAAAACTGTTAAATCCTGCTAGTATTTTGACTGTTTAGAAAATCAGGTGCAGTTCTCACCAGTCTCTTTCTTGAACACTCATGTAATACACACTAAAAATGCAGACCTACTTCAAATTGAATGCGTCTTGGATCTTACAGCCAAACTGGGAGTATTTGGTCTGAGAGTGGTGGTTCGCAGTTCGCACGTAGTTGATGTATCTGCTGATGAAAAAAAAAATCAAATCTCCGCCAACTTCTTTTAAAACGTATTTTTTTTTTACAGTTATCTTCTATTTGATTAAATACTTATAAAATATCTACATCTGGTTCAGGCATTCATTTTTCATACCATATCTATGTTTGTATGTACTGAGGAGTGAGGTCTGGGCACTATATTTAGCTTAAATATAAAACTCAGTGATGTTTGTCCAGTTAAACTCAGGTACAAAAAGCCAGAAACTCTTGTGTTTTAAAGTACGCAGATTTCTGTGCCAGTTTGTTCAACTGTGTCGATTTTGTTCTTCTTATGCAGTCTTTAGTACTGAATAGGTTTACTTTGCGACCAACGCCTGGCACAATGAACTATCCAAACTGTGTCAAAGTTTGTTTATTAATCTATTTTATTAACCTCCAAATGGTAAGGTTAACTTTCCTTTCACCTGTTTTACGACCAATAAAGCTGTCGCGACTTTCAAGGGACTATTGCCACTTGCTCGGACAGGCAGTGAATAGATCAATCTATTTATAGCCAAATTAAATCTGATATTAACGATTGAACAGTTTGGGACCAACGGTGTCAAACAAGCTGTGTAGAAATAAACCCCATTCAATTTGGAGTTTATGAATGTACATATTAAACTTCATCAATACAAAGAAAAAAAAAAGTAAAAGCAAAAACCAAAAAGAATTTTGAAAGTAATTAAGGAGCAAGTTTTTATTAACTTGTTTGAAAAATAATTCTGCTATAACTATATAGTTTTACACACACAATGAGAGCTTTTTAACATAGTTTACATAGTGTTCAATGATACGTTAAATTCCATCTGTTCTAAATTTCATTCAAACTTAACCATTATTTCTCTGTCTTTTCAATTCCGTAACCAAGCATGGACATATTTTTTTCTAGGGCATTTTTCAAATCTATATTCCCATTTAACTATTCTTGTGGTGAGTTATACTATCAGTGATTAAAAAAAAACCAACCTGACTACTGTATGTTTTGTGTGTAGAAAGTAGATTTCCGATATTTTTTTTAATTTATTATCTTGAGATGGAATCAATTAATCTATTATGAACTAGGTAACATTGTAACTATCTTATAATGAATCAAACTATTATTGATTAAAATCAGTGAAGGGAAATAGCAAAAGTGTATCAGTTTATCTGAATGCTTACTTTGAAATACACGCAACAATCTGTGACAAGCTTTACTCATTCAAAAGTAATGTCATTATTAATTGTCAATGTGTTAAAAAAGGAAAGAAAAAAACAACATAATAAAAAAGTGTTTCTTTGAATATTTAATTCTTGTGATCACAGAAAAAATAAAGAAATCTTATTCTTAAATTAGTGTTATAGATCATATTTCTAGCTATTTTTTGTGGAAATACCAAGTAAAATTAAAAATGGTTAAAAGAATATTAATTTATCTATAAAGTTTGTTTAATTTGGCTTCCCTTTCTTTTAACACATTATATGCTATTATTTGTAGTTCTAACCATAACCTATATATTATTCTGTTCTCAAATATATTATATGTATACCTATACCTTTTTAGATAATTGCTTCATCAAAATATTTTTTTAACTAACATTGCATAGCTGTTTTTTTTTTTGTTGTTGTTGTTGTCTTTCTCATTATCTAACTGGCCAATGTACGGTCTATTGTGTCGAATGTTTAAATACCACTGCAACGTTTTTTATTTCCCCTTTTTTATGATATTTTATTTTTCACACATTCATAATAATCCTTACAGGAAATTTAATTAAAGCTGTTTTTAATGATTTTATTCTAAACAATTTATCTACAGTTGTTTTATTTAAGACATTTTTTATAGTTTTAAAAGCTGCAATACAAAAGTAATTTTTTAATGTTATTTAAAAGAAAATATGTTTGCTTAATTATTACACTTTTCTTGATACATTTAAAACAATTTTTTTTAATCTGGCCAGGAATGGTATTTTCCATCGTGACGTCAAACCAGAAAATATTCTCATCAAGGTTGTCTGATATTTGTAACAATTTTTTTTTTAATTGCAAAATTAAGTTCTTTAAAATTAGTTTGTAAAGGAATTTTTAATGCTTTTGAATCTGTCATTGAGGAAATTTATTTTAAGTCCTGTTACACTTCTGCGTTATGATTTTTTTCTTCTTTGTTGTGATTTTTACAATTAATTAGACGTTAAATAATGTTATGAATTCATTTAAATCAATTGTATTTTTAGGAAGATTTGCTAAAACTTGCAGACTTTGGTTCCTGTCGAAGCATTTATTCAAAACAGCCTTACACAGAATATATTTCAACCAGATGGTATGTTGGTATTGAAACATTTTCTATGAAAATTTAGTTTCAATCTTCCCAAAATAAACACTCGGTAAAGTTAAGAAGATGTTCACTTACCAATAAAACATTGTGATTGATACTTATCAAAGAGTTTACTGGTGTTTTAATATAAGTTTACTGGTGTTTTAATATAAGTACCACTTATATGTTCCAGGTATAGAGCCCCAGAATGTCTACTAACCGACGGCTATTACACGTACAAAATGGATATTTGGAGCGTTGGCTGCGTGTTTTTTGAGATACTAAGGTAGAAGAACTTTTTATCTTCTTCCCTAGTCATATGACATACTCTAGATATAAGTCAAACCTTGATTTATGAGCATAATTTGTTCCAGAAAAGTTCTTGTAATTCAAAGCATTCATGTATCCAATCAAATTCACTATGAGAAATTATGGAGACTCGAATTATTGGTTTTTAAAAAACTGAAACTTTCTTTTGCAAAGTAATGAATACAATTTTATTTCTTAGTTTACTTTGAAAGAAATCATATCTGTTAATAGAATTGTGTACGATGTCTTTGTTATTACTAATTGAATCACTGCTGTTTGTTTGCTAACCTTATTGTTTTTTCTTTTTGCGTGACGTTAATGTGGAATCTTATCTGGAAACACTTACTTTTGTCTTCTTTGTTTGGATTTTGAGGAAATGTGACAACACACTAGCATCAGACAGATTCATTGCTCTCAGTGCTATGTCTAGCTCATAAGTTGTTGGCCACATTTCACAATCACCTCCATAATATCATTTGAAGTGAGGGATTTCTCACTAGTTTTTTCTTCAGGGTGGTTATTTGTTTTGTCATAGTAGTTACCCCACAGTCACAAAACTGTAATAAACAAAATACTCTCACACACAGATGAGTGTGTGCTGAGTGGTACAGAGAAAGTGAGCGAAGAACCTCCAGTTGTGTTGTGATCATGTAGAGCTGAGCAAAAACAGGGAATAATACATACTGCTCGTACTTCTAGACCTCCGTCATGTCATCTTTGAGAATTTAGTTGTAAAAATGTGCATGTCTTGATAAGTGTTACGTACGGTATTTCTAATATATATGATCGCCAAATGTGACGTTCAAAATGCAGGCTGATATTATATGTAGGGCATATGATGATTTATGACTTAATCATCAAATCTTTAACTCTATTAACTGTACTAATATGCAAGCAACAGAACTCAGGAGTATACACTACGACACTTAGTTTAATTCACACATATATATATAACCAGAGCAAAACTTAATAATTTACAAGCCGACTCTCTACTCTCTCTCTCTGTGGGCCACCCTCTGTCGAGATAGATTCTGCGTCCACTTTATAAAGGCTGGCGGGAGGTGCGATTGGGACAGTTGATACTAGTATGGAAGGGGTTAAGTTTGACAGTAGCGTTTTACATTCGTGGGAGGTGTGTGTGGCATGGGCTAGCACTGAAGGGTTAAGCTCAGACACGTTACATGGGGGAAAGGCACGGTAAATTCCCTAGACGAACCTTTCTGACCATGACCCTAGGTTATGCTACCATGGTCAACTGATGAGTCACTCGACACTGGCGGGAGAGTGCGTAGTAAAAAGGGGGGGTAACTCTAAATGTAACAATA
>JAGDYQ010000255.1:285385-330385 GCA_021962125.1 Bulinus truncatus
ACATGATCACAGCACAGCCGGCGTTCTTAGAACACCTTCTCTGTACCACTCAGCACACACTCATCTGTGTGTGAGTATTTTGTTTTATTACAGATTTGTGACTGTGGGGTGACTACTGTGACAAAACAAATAACCACCTTGAAAAAACGGGTGAGAAATCCCTCACTTCAAATGATATTATGGAGGTGATTGTGAAATGTAACAACTTACAAGGCTAGACATAGCGAGTGAGCAATGAGATTTGTTTGGCCTTCTTCATTACATTTCCTTAAAATCCAAACAAAGAAAAGAAAACTAATTGCTGCCAGATAAGATTCCACATTACAATGTCAAGCAATAATAAAGGTAAGCAAACAAACAGCAGTGATTCAAATAATAATAAAGACATCGAACAACAATTCTATTAACAGATATGATTTCACCAAAGTAAACATAGAAATAAAATTGTATTCATTACTTTGCAAAAGGATTTCAGTTTTTTTTTAAAAACAAATAATTCGAGTTTCCATTATTTCTTATAGTGAATTTGATTGGATACAAGAATGCTTTGGAATACAAGAACTTTTCTGGAACAAATTATGCTCGTAATCAAGATTTGACTATGTCATGTGATTAGGGAAGAAAATAAAAAGTTCTTCTACCTTAGTATCTCAAAAAACACGCAGCCAACACTCCAAATACCTCCATTTTTGTCGTGTAATAGCCATCTGTTAGTAGACATTCTGGGGCTCTATACCTGGAACATATAAGTGTAACTTATTAAAACACTGAAACTCTTTAGTATCGATCACAATGTTTTATTGGAAAGTGAACGTCTTCTTAACTGTACCGTGTGTGTTTATTTTAGGGATGATTGAAACTAAATTTTCATAGAAAGCTTCAATACCAACATACCATCTGGTTGAAATATATTCATGTGTATAATTCTGTTTTTTGAATAAATGCATACGACAGGAACCAAAATTCGGCAAGCTTTAGCAAATCTTCCTAGAGATACAAGTGATTTAAATAAATTAGTAACACTGTTGAACGTCTAATCAATTGAAAAAAATCAGTATAAAGAAGAAAAATAGTCCAAATGCATAAGTGTAACAGAACTTAAAATTAATTTCCTCATTGACAGATTCAAAAGCATTAAAAGTTCCTTAACAAACTAATTTTAAGAACTTAATTTTGCAATAAAAAAGTTGTACCAAAATATCAGACAGACAACTGTGATGAGAATATTTTCTGGTTTGGGCATCTCGATGGAAAATACCATTCCTGGCCAGATTAAGAAAAAATTGTTTTAAATGTATCAAGAAAAAGTGTAATAATTAGGCAAACATATTTTCTTTTAAATAGCAAACATTAAAAAAATTATTTTTGTATTGCAGCTTTTAAAACTATAATGTCTTAAATAAAACAATTGTAGATAAATTGTTTCGAATTAAATCATTAAAAACAGCATTAATTAAATTTCCTGTAAGGGTTATTATGAATGTGTAAAAAATAAAATATCATAAAGGGAAATAAAAAACGTTGCAGTGGTATTCAAACATTCAACACAATAGGCCGTACATTTGCCAGTTAGATAATGAGAAAGACAACAACAACCAAAAAAAAAACAGCTATGCAATGTTAGTTAAAAAAAAATGTTGATGAAGCAATTATCTAAAAAAGGTATAGGTAAACATATAATATATTTGAGAATACTGAATAACGCCACTAGGTTATGGTTAGAACTACAAATAATAGCATATAATGTGTTAAAAAGAAAGGGAAGCCAAATTAAACAAACTTTATAAATAAATTAATATTCTTTTAACCATTTTAATTTGGCTTGGTATTTCCACAAAAAATAGCTAGGAATATGATCTAGAACACTAATTTAAGAATAAGATTTCTTTATTTTTTCTGTGATCACAAGAACAAATATTCAAAGAAACACTTTCTATTATGTTGTTGTTTTTTTCTTTCCTTTTAACACATTGACAATCAATAATGACATTACTTTTGGATGAGTAAAGCTTGTCTGCAGATTGTTTAGCGTGTATTTCAAAATAAGCATTCGAATAAACTGATACACTTTTGCTATTTCCCTTCACTGATTTTAATCAATCATAGTTTGATTCATTATAAGATAGTTGCAATGTTACTAGTTACAATTTTGCCTAGTTCATCATAGTTTGATTCATTATAAGATAACTACCAATGTTACCTAGTTACAATTTTACCTAGTTACAATTTTACCTAGTTACAATTTTACCTAGTTTACCTAGTTACAATTTTACCTAGTTACAATTTTACCTAGTTACAATTTTACCTAGTTCATCATAGATTGATTCCATCTTAAGATAATAAATTAAAAAAATATAGGAAATCTATTTTCTACACACTGATAGTATAACTCACCACAAGAATAGTTAAATGGGAATATAGATTTGAAAAAAGCCCTGAAAAAATATTTCCATGCTTGATTCTGAATTAAAAAGACAAGAGAAATACTGGTTAAGTTTGAATGAAATTTAGAATAGATGGAATTTAACGTATCATTGAGCACTATGTAGTATGTTAAAAGCTCTGATTTTGTGTAGCCAAACTATATAGTTATAACAGAACTATTTTTCCAAACAGGTTAATAGCTCCTTAATTGCTTTCAAATCCTGACCCTTAAAATTCTTTTTGGTTTTCGCTTTTACTTTTTTTTTCTTTGTATTGGTGAAGTTTAATGTCTTTACATTCATAAACTCCAAATTGAATAGGGTTTATTTCTACACAGCTTGTTTTAGACACCATTGGTCACAAACTGTTCAATCATTAATATCAGGTTTATTTTGGCTATAAATAGATTGCTCTATTCACTGCCAGTCGAGCAAGTGGCAATAGTCCCTTGAAAGTCGCGACAGCTTTATTGGTCGTAAAACAGGTGAAAGGAAAGTTAGCCTTACCATTTGGAGGTTAATAAAATAGATTAATAAACAAACTTTGACACAATTTGGATAGTTCATTGTGCCAGACGTTGGTCGCAAAGTAAACCTATTCAAAATACTAAGACTACGCAAGAAGAACAAAATCGACACAGTTCAACAAACTGGCACAGAAATCTGCGTACTTAATGTACCAGAGTTTAACTGGACAAACATCACTGAGTTTATATTCAGTTAAATATACTGCCCAGACCTCAGTGCATACAAACATAGATATGGTATGAAAAATGCCTGACCAAGATGTGGATATTTTATAAGTATTTAATCAAATAGAAGATAACTGTAAAAAAATACGTTTAAAAGAAGTTGGCGGAATTTGATTTTTTTTTCATCAGCAGATACATCAACTACGTGCGAACTGCGAACCACCACTCTCAGACCAAATACTGTCAGTTTGGCTGTATGATCCATGACGCATTCAATTTAAAGTATGTCTGCATTTTTGGTGTGTATTACATGAGTGTCCAGAAAGACTGGTGAGAACTGCACCTGATTTTTTAAACAGTCAAAATACTAGCAGGATTTAGCCGCTTTTAGTAACTAATTTCAATTATGGTCAACAAATACTCAAGAAAAGCCATGTACAGGGCAAATTTGTTGATGTATACAATCCATCCATCTTCAATCCGTCCAACAGTCAAATTCAAGAACTCATTTTAGCCCGTGTATCAAAACATTTGCCCACCACTGAGCTATACAGCCGTTGAAATGCATACACATCAGAAACTGTGTGGCAGTTTTTTTTACTTTTAGGTTTCAACTTATCATTAGGCCATTGAGTTTCAAACTTTCAATAATGTAGCTAATAATGGGCAATGAGAAAGGGTGCAAATAATAAAAGAAACCATACACACGTTTCTGGGTAAGTCTTAGAAACATCGATGGAATACCAACAACAAGACAAACTCAAAATTAAACGGACATAAAAACTATTCATAAACCAATCCAGCGAGCAATTACGGAAGTGCATGTTAAAGCATTTATTGTGATGACGCGTATTCTCTGGGGTTTGTCCGTTTGAGGGGTTTTGCCCTACACTCGTCCAGTTGAGAGAAATTCAGATTTCCTGCCGTTTTGTTGTTAACTGCTTGAAGTTAGCGGGAAAAATAAAGTGAAGACACTTATAAAAAATCTGTTTAACGACTGCTTCATTTTTTTTTTTCAAGGTCTTAGGGCTAAACACAGTATAGCCTAGGGTTAATCAGTGAAGTCCTGGTATTCTATGAAGTCCCTATAAAGATGAGATGTTTATCTCTAAGATCCTATAGCCAGTAGCGGAACTGTTTTTGTAGAGGCATTATTACATCCCGCACACAGCCCTGGAGGCAGGCCCGTAGCCAGGTCAAAGTAAGCAGGGGGGCTCCAATACCCAGCTTTTTTTTCTCATTTGAGTTACTTTTTCTTTATTTTTCCTCTTTTTCTTTTTTTGGTTAAACGAGGGCGCACTCCACCCCTAGCTAGCATGTGGCCCCCAGGTGCCCCCCAGCTTACAGGGCATACACGGAGGGCACTCATGGGATAGGGAGGAAACACTCACTGCACTTGTGTTCTCAGAATTCCCTTGGGTCTTCACCTGATATTTAGGACTCGGTGATACTCCTGGAGGTCAACATAGGATGAGATTTCGTAAGCTCGACCTCATCTGTACTCACGCGATACAACCAAAAGCTATTTCAAGCAAACATTCAGGTAAATAACTCCAAAGTAACAATAACAAGAAACAAAAGGACAAACAAACAAAGAACCAACATGTTTTTTTAAACAAACAAATAAAGCAATTTTAGTTTTAAAATGTTTGATCTGCAGCAGAAAGCGCGTTTGAGTATCTCCCTGTATTTAAAATTCAACAAGGTAGTGTTTGGTTCATCAGGAACCAAATACAATGCTATGGTCTATTGTTCCACATTTTATTTTCCTATTAAAAATCTGGCAACAACACTGGCTCGTTGCCTCCGTTATCGGCTACAATAATTTTTGAAACAAAACACAGAAAGATTCATTTTAATAATAAGTTGCTCAAATATGCGGACATGTTAGCCCTACGTTCAATGTTTTCTGTATTTAAAAATGGCATTATCTCTATGGGGCTAAAGAAACTTCGATTTCAACAAAGCACATGCCTAAATAATGAAAGATTCGTTGTTGTTTTTGTCTGGAGTGATGATAATAAAATGTGTGTTAATAATATGACACTTGTCCAGTGCAGACGACTGTGCAGTGCTGATTGTATCAAGTCGAAATGGGGGGGGTTGCACACAATGAAGGCTGAAATGCGCAGTTGACAGGCGACAGTTTGTTTGTAGTAAGAGCAGTGAAAAATAACATTCACCACTGTCTAAGAATGTCTGTCTGTGGTGCGCTTCAAACATCTTCGGTGCATTGAAGTGATATCGTGATAAAACTTCAAGAGAGAGGGGGTTTGTGGAAATCATAACGTGAAATTATCACAAATCTGTAACTAATAAATATTTATTTGTTTCGTTTCAAAACTTTGAGCGTGAAGCGTTGATCTATTTTTTTTTTTACTTCAGCTAGTGTGTTGTTTTTGTTGTTGTTGGGGTGTATTATTTAGTTTGTCTGTGTCAATGTCAATAATAGATTTAAAATAAAATTGCGTAAATCCTATAGGGAGGTGATCTCATTTCAAGGCAGAAAGATTAGTAGCGTTTCAGTTTGAAAAAAAACAAACAGCGAAAAAAATGACAAACAAGAAAAAGAAAAATCACCGCAAACGTGAACAGAATATAGGTTCAAGCCAAAAATAATATTTTTTGAAATATAGGTCAGAATTTAGTGTCACTGCATCCCAACATCTCTTACCGATGCATGTGATCTACGGACTTGATCAGCTGGTACATATAACCTTTGACCTTATCTTCAGGCAGAACTTCGGACTTCCCTGGAACATAGTGGGACGATTTAGAGGAGAAGAGGCAGTGATGGGCATAACAGTCAGTGTGTTATATTTGCTGGCCATAATTTTTTTGGTCAGATACGACGACTAAAATCTGCTCAATTTGGTCAATCTGTTAAACGTCACAGATTTTTTTAAACTGTGTTGCCAAATGAAATTGACCAAATAGTCAGCCTGGTAAAGCTTACTTACCGCTTAAAAAGGATAGGCTTATTTAGCATTGTTATATCTTTATTCAGTTTTTTTAATTACACAACACGGACAACAAGTTTTCACGCGTCCAAAAAAGCTGGCTCGTGCACAGACGAACAGACGTGAGTGCTTATTGCTCGGACACGCACACTTTCATTCTATGGACTTTCGACAGTTAATAGTTTTCTTAAAATGACTGTAAGACAACAGTAATACAGCATTGTCTATAACAAAACAGGACCACATAACAATCAGAAGCAAGAGGAAAATGGTTGATCCCGAGAATGTGGTTTGTGATACCGGTATCATGGTTTGTAGATACCTTTATTATGATTTGGAAACAATGTCAGTTTATATTTTAATAGGCAACAAATCAATCGGTTGCCTAGTTAATCAAAGGTAAAATGTTACTTTCAATCTTAAAGTTTTTTTTTAAAAGAGAAAGAAAAGAAATGTTACATTTAAGAAAGGAAAAAAAAATGGCTTTAAAACAATATAAGTCTAAAGATAAGCAACTACATTTACATGTTAAACAGAAATAAAAAATATTTTTTTTCGCTTTACTAATATTAGGCTTAAGTTACAAGACTACACACAAAATATCTGAAAAAAAGTAATGAAAAGGACAATAATTGGAACAGGACATAGACACTTAGGTTTAAGCAGCTAATGTGGTAGCAACGAAACTTAAAGCAATTGAAGACATATCAAATAGAAAATACAGCGACTAAATACCGAAAGAGGTCATGTGTGGATATAGACCGTATGATTTTATAATAATGTCCAAAGGATAGGCCTACTTAAAGACCGATATAATTGATATTCTAAATTCAACTGCAAGGTGCGATAATCCATAGCAGAATATGATGACTCATAGATTAACGTGATTTTGAAAAAAGTTTTAACTTTAGCTGGCTAATATTAAATATCAATGTCCTATCTGCCCCCCCCATTTATGTCACTTTTACTAACCTACTTAAATAGTACGATGCTTTTATTTAAACATCACAGTTACTGCAGCTTTACAAATATGCCTTTTTTTTTTTCAATAAAAAAAAATACCAGCTATACCAGTGGTTCTCATTGTGTGGCAGTCTGAATGTTACAAAAATTAAAAGTGTTAAAACCTGCTAAGCAAAAGGAGGACTTCTATATACACGATTAATGACGCTTCTATTCCTTTTTTTCTTTTTTTTTTTTTTTTAAATCGGCAGGTTTTCTTTTTGCAGGCGGGTATGGCGAAACCAACACGTTTGAGAGCCACCGGCCACACTATAACAAATGTAAACAAGCTACAGCTGTTATAAGTGAAGTAATTATGTAGGCCAACTGGTATGTTGTTTTGTTCTACGGCTATCTATCAGCACAATGCGAAACGCTGCGCCAGGTTAGAAAATGCATCTCAAAACGTCTTGTCTTACCGATGCATATGGTCTATGGACTTGGAGAAGCCGGTACATGAAGTTTTTTTTATTTTCGTTCAGGTATGCTAATGTCTCTTTCCTATAAATAGAAGCGCCCGAATGCTTTTTTTTGGACGCATTTGACAACATTGAAAACAAATTAAAATGAAAAAAAATAAATCAACAAACTCAGGCAGATGCTGTGCTTACACGTTGCCTGGCTAGTGTTCGCTACTCTGAAGCTGTTTATAAAGCCTTGTTGTGACGGGTGGCCGAGTGGTGTAGATACTGACCGTTAACCTGACAGTCCATGGGTTCGATCCTCGGCGACAACCGAGGAATTTTTATAGGTCCTGATGAAGGATGGTTAAGTCCCACAAGTCCAACTGGTTTTTAATCGGTGCCTGATTTAAGTTGGGGGAGTAAAGACGTTGCAAGTAAGCTAACACACAATCCCTTCATCATATGCCGAGGTTAAAGAAACAGATGAAATCATACACTTCATCTGCCCTGATGGCCGGTTAGGGTTAATGGAAATTGACCTTTTTTTTAAAATCAAGCTTTTTATTTATTATTTTCAAGAAAAGAAAAACAACAACACGGTGGTTGCATAGTTATTGTAGAAATATTTTTTTACTTAAAAAAAAAACATAATTATAAAATTGTCAATTTCCGGCCCTTATCAAACGTCACGAGGCCTGGCGGGCCCTAAGTCGAGGCCGCCGCTGACAGGGGGACAAACCACGCCAGAAGATAATTTTTTTTTTTTTTTTTAGCTTTTCCAGTTTTTCGCTGAAGTGATGCTTAAAATTAATGATTAAAAATAAATTAGCATTTTATCAATTGTCCAAAAAAAAAAATGTTTAAAATGTATTACCTCGTGCAATGTAATTTGTTTTATAGATGAGAACCTGTTGTTCTAGCAATTGGGGAGAGAACTAAAATGTATTGAAGTTACGAGCTGTTACTATTTGAAATAGCCTAAAGAAAGGCTGCCGTTGTCAGATGTCGAGATCGCTAAAACTACAGACGATTCAAACTTATGCAAGTAGCCGCCATCTTGTGTGACGGACAAAAGAGGATCCTAACCTGGCGCAGGAGGTACCATGATCAATAAGGTCACAAAGGTACCCCCCTGTGCCAGGCTATCCTGGTCTGGGGGAGACATACCTGATTTATGGGGGAAAGGTTATTGGGAATTCTCCAGTCAGGGGGGAAAAAAAAACCTTTTGCGACTGTGGTGGCAATATGGTCAATGAGGACTGTCCGAGACCGTAGTATTCCCAGCTGGTGGTGGTGACGGATGTGGTCAGACACAAACACCCTTCCACTCTGTCCCCACTCCAAGCACACCTGCGCAGTCTGCCATTTCTGGGGTTTGGGTTCAGGCACAGTCACACAATCCTCTCTATCCGAGCGGCAGGAAAAAACCATTGTTTCTGTTGCCATTCCGGCCGATCAGCAGCACCCCCCTCCCCCGCTGGTCTGGCCAGTCTGGGCAGGTCTAAAAAAACCTTCTTTTTCTTCTGCCATCCCGGCAGATGTTAGCGGGAACACTCACCCTGCCGCTCTGTAGGCATGCAGATGTGACCAGCGCCGCCAACAATGCTGGTGTGGTAGGCACATCACACACTATCATCGTTGGCAATGGCGGCGTAAAAAACAAAATATGTAATTATCACACTATAGCCCATCCAGTAGGATGTAGAACAATTAATTTTTTTTTTTGCACTGCTTTAAATTAATATTACCATCTGGCATATATGTTTTGCCTCAAGTAAAAGTGCCTGTCAAGATTTTCAATAGAGACAAAAAAGCACTCAAACATGGGACTTAAAAAACAAAATTTCTATAAACATAACTGAATCGCTTTTACAGCCATAATAATAATTTCAGGGGGGGAAACAATTCTTTAATGTTTCATCGTTATGTTACCCCTTACTATTCTGGTCAAATCTCTAAATATTTATTTATCATCTAAATCAACATGGGGGGGTAATTTTACGAACTTTCAAATTAAAAAAAAAATATTTCGAATTTTATTTATAGAGACACGTAATTAATCCTGTAAGTTTATTATAACTCACTTCACTATTCCATCAAAACATAGATGGCGCTTTCCGAGTTATTGATTTATTAAGTTAGTTAAATCTATTTTAGTTAGAGCTACGAAGGCTCATGGGGCGCCATATTTATCTGAAACTACATGGCAGCTGTAATGGTGTCGGGCTCACGCCTGGCGCGATTGCTTCATCACCGGCATTACCGTTAACAGCCGTCGGGGATATTTCAAGTGTGAATATATTTTTATGTTTTCAGAGCTCTTCATAAAACGTTCGCCCGTTAGTTTAATCGGTGGCATTTCGCTTCACGAAACTTTAGCGAAACCCGCAAGGATATTAAAAATATATTCTATTTTTATTTTTAATATTTGATCGCGTTAGCCTCACATTATCTTTGTATAGTTTTAAAAGTCAAAATTAAATTCTATTCTTTTCTGCATTATTGGATGCTGGTCGAAGACTTGCCTAGACATGGTGGGTCCCACAGAGGCCCGTCTCACGCGCGGGTTGTAGTCTTGTACCATGTGTGGGGGCTAAAACCACCGTGTAATATACATATACTAACTGTACCCTGCAAAACCTTTTGCATAGAGTTATATCCCCTTACTTAAGCTTGATCGGTAGGCTTAGTTATTTTTTGGCGTTTCGGGCAGATCCGTCCGATTTTTTCATGATTGTATTTTAAACTGAAATACTGTTAGATATAATCATTTACTTTCGATTTTAACGCAGAAACCCACAACGCTATTATGTATATATATATATATATATATATTCTTACACATATATATGTATGTACATATATTCATTTAGGATATACTACACCTCGTTCCAGCTTGAATGACCGTGGTTTTTTTGCCAGTTTCTAAAATTCCGTGAGGCAGTCAAAATTGTGCCCCAGCTGTGGGTGTCTGATGGCATACACACACACACACACATTGAATGTGGCCGCAGTGTGTCACACCTTTACGCCTCGAGGGCGTCTCACTTTTGTAATGTCACACAGGAATCCAAAACTGTGCTGTCATACGAGAGTAGGCCCAAACATGCCACCCTGTTTTTTTCAATCCTATATTTGGTGGGATTTTCTCGAGGGCAGCGTATGTGTGTATGTGTATGACATATAATGCAACTATATGTATGTTTATGTAATATGATGCATACTATAACTATATGTATGTTTATGTGTATGACATATACTAAAACTATATATATATTTATGTGCATGACATATAATATAACTATATGTGTGTTTATGTGCATGACATATACTATAACTATATGTAAGTTTATGTAAGGACGTGATACTATAACTGTATGTAAGTTTATGTGTATGACGTATACTATAACTGTATGTATGTTTATGTGTATGACGTATACTATAACTATATGTGAAAGCCTGATATGTATGACATATACTATAACTATATGTATGTTTATGTTATGACATATACTATAACTATATGTAAGTTTATGTGTATGACATATACTAGTAACTATATGTAAGTTTATGTGTATGACATATACTATAACTATATGTATATGTGTTTATGTGTGTGACATATACTATAACTATATGTAAATTTATGTGTATGACGTATGCTATAACTATATGTGTTTATACGTGTATGATATAAAATACAACTATATGTATGTTTATGTGTGTGACATATACTAAACCTGATATGTAAGTTTATGTGTATGACATATACTAAAACTATATGTAAGTTTATGTGTATGACATATACTAAAACTATATGTGTGTTTATGTGTATGACATATATTAAAACTATATGGTAAGTTTATGTGTATGATGTATACGGTATGTATACTTTGACTAGATGGTGAAAGTGAATTGATTTTAGATTCCCTTAAACCCTCAGTCCAGTCGGTTTGATTAACAGGTTCTGAGATAACGACAATTCCGGCGGAAAGCCAATTAGTTCAGAACAGAGATTTTTTTCGTTCCAAGATTTCGCATCAAAATTGATTATATACTGACGAACGAACGCAGGTTAATCAATGTATGAAATAAATTTTAAAAAGAAAAGATGGTCTGACAAAAACATAAAAGAATTATGTTATGATGTTGATATAGTTCATAGTAAAAAATAATAAATAAATAACAATAACAAAGGGAAAACCCGTGAGCTTTAATATAAGTTGTTTCATTGGGTTTAATCTCGTTGCAAAGCCAATTTGAATAAACTGCCAAACTATTACTGTCCAGACAAATCACCCAACCGGCGTTAATTTGACTATTTGTAAAAAAGCAAAACAACTTCAGACAAATAAACGCAAATTGGGGGGGACAAACGACAGACGAATAACAAACCGACGCTTCAACAACTAAACTCCTGACGGAGTCAAAAGAATGCCATGTCGATTTGTGCTTGTCGTTAAGAAAATCCAAACATATGGTCTTTTTTCCTTTCTACTGCAAAGTAGCAGATCTTACCCTACAATGATCTCATTCTATACTCGTTAAAAACAAACACAGAGTAGGGAGAGCAGGATAGTCGTCAGACCGAAAGTCGTCAACGGGAATATTAATAAATAAATAATATTCTCGGTCACCCCGGTATTTTTAAAGAAAAATTAGCCGGTCTCTTGTTCTTGGAAAAGAATTACTGTTTTTATGTTATGACACAACACAATACTAGCCAATGGTTAATTTTTTTCCTTTATTTAACTTGGTAAATGAAAAAGAAATGCCCCTATGTGAAAACAGAAAATAATAATAATTTTGTTCAATTGTTTAAAAAAAATTTTTGCCATTTTGTTTGGGGGGGTAGCTCAAACAGGCACTTAGTGTGAAAGTTGACATATTTTTAAACACATTGGTGTATTATTATTATTTATTTATCTTTACTTTTCTCTTTGCGATAAAGGGCGTTTCTTACACTGTCTAGACCAAAGTTAAATAAAGGAGGGAAAAACTACGGGAGAAAAGCCAAATATTTTGTGTGTGTGTGTGTGTGTCATAGCTCACATAGAAATGACAGTGTAATTCTTTTCCACCCCAGCCAAAGACCGAGCTAATTTCTTTCTTCTTGGGGGGTGACCGAGGAAGCTCCATTATTTATTTATGCTCTCCATCTCAGTCGACGAGCGACTTTCGGTCTAACGACTATCCACCTTCCTCCGTCCCGCTCTGTGTTTAACCTTAACGAGTATAGAATGAGATCGATACCAACGGGTAGATCTGCTAAGTTTGTCACGTAGAGGGAAAAAAAGACCATATGTTTAGTTTTCTTAGCCGCGACAAGCCAAATTGACATATTTTATTTGGCATTCTTTTTTACGTCTCCGTCAAGGAGTTGGAGTGTTGAAGCGTCGGTTTTGTTATTCATCTGTCGTTTAATTATTCCCCCCCCGAAATTCTTCCTGTTTTTTTATTTATTACAATCTGAGTTGTTTTTGCTTTTTTACAAATAGTCAAAATTAACGCCGGTTGACAATGATTTTGTCTGGACGGGGGTGGTTTATTTTAGCCAGTTTGATTCAAATTAACTTTTCTGGCAAGTTAGACCCAATGAAATTAACTTATATTAAAGCTCACGGGTTTTTTTTCTTTGTTATTGTTATTTATTTATTATTTTTTTACTATGAACTATATCAACTATTATTTAATTCTTTTATGTTTTTCTTCATTGTGTTTATTTTAAAATTAAACCTGTACCTGGTGAATTACCCCACAGTCGTCAGTCGCCAACCCGTTTGATCTACTTTGATTCCCGAAATGGAACAAAAAATCTGTTCTGGTCTAATTGGCTCCGCCAGGTGTCATCTGTCTCCAGACTGACCAATGTAAACCGACTGGACTAGGGGTTTAAAGACTGGCGACCTACTTTCACCCCATAGTCAAAGTATATACATACTGTATACGTCATACACATAAACATACATATAGTTTTAGTATATGTCATACACATAAACACACATATAGTTTTAGTATATGTCATACACATAAACTTACATATAGTTTTAGTATATGTCATACACATAAACTTACATATAGTTTTAGTATAAATCACACACATAAACATACATATAGCTGTAGTATATGTCATACACATAAACACACATATAGTTATAGCATACGTCATACACATAAACTTACATAGTTATAGTATATGTCACACACATAAACATACATATAGTTATAGTATATGTCATACACATAAACTTACATATATATATAGTATATGTCATACACATAAACTTACATATAGTTATAGTATATGTCATACACATAAACATACATATAGTTATAGTATATGTCATACACATAAACTTACATATAGTATAGTATTGTAATTATACACATAAACATACATATTCTATAGTATACGTCTACACATAAACTTACATACAGTTATATGCAGAATACACATACACATTAAACTTACATATAGTTATAGTATATGTCATGCACATAAACACACATATAGTTATAGTATATGTCATGCACATAAATATATATATAGTTTTAGTATATGTCATACACATAAACATACATATAGTTATAGTATACGTCATACACATAAACATACATATAGTTATAGTATATGTCACACAACACATATACGCTGCCCTCGAAAAATCACAAATATGGGATTAAAAAAAAACAGGGTGGCATGTTTGGACCTACTCGTATGACACAGTTTTGGATTCCTGTGTGACATTACAAAGTGAGACGCCTCGAGGCGTAAAGGTGTGACACACTGCGGCCACATTCAATGTGTGTGTGTGTGTGTATGCCATCAGACACCCACAACTGGGGCACAATTTTGACTGCCTCACGGAATTTTAGAAACTGGCATATGCGATTATTCTAGCTGGAACAGTGTAGTATATCCTAGTGAATATATGTACATACATATATATGTATATTATATATATATATATATATACATAATAGCGTTGTGGGTTTTGCGTTAAATCGAAAGTAATAATTAATACAACAGTATTTCAGTTTAAAATACAATCATGAAAAAATCGGATCTGCCCGAAGCCAAAAAATAACCTAGCCTACCGATCAAGCCTAAGTAAGGGGATATAACTCTATGCAAAGGTTTTGCAGGGTACAGTTAGTATATGTATATTACACGATGGGTTTAGCCCCCCCCCTTTTTTTTTTTTTTAATTCTTACAACCCGCGCGTGAGACGGGCCTCTGTGGGACCCACTGTCTCAGCAAGTCTTCGACCAGCGTCAATAATGCAGAAAAGAATAGAATTTAATTTGACACCAATATACAAAAGATAATGTGAGGCTAAACGATCAAATATTAAAAATAAAAATAGAATATATTTTTAATATCCTTGCGGGTTTCGCTAAAGTTTCGTGAAGCGAAATGCCACCGATTAAATAACGGGGCGAACGTTTTATGAAACTCTGAAAACATAAAAATATATTCACATGAAATATCCCCGACGGCTGTTAACAGTAGTAACAGTAAGAAGCCTGATGCGCCCGAACGTGAAACCCTACATTACAGCTGCCATGTAGTTTCAGACAAATATGGCGCCCCATGAGCCTTCGTAGCTCTAACTAAAATAGATTTGTTAGCAATAAATCAATAACTCAGAGCGCCATCTATGTTTGATGGAATAGTGAAGTGGTTATAATAAACTTACAGGATTAATTACGTGTCTCATAAATAAAATTCGAAATATTTTTTTTTAATTTCAGAAAGTTCGTAAAATTACCCCCCCATGTTGGTTAGATGATAAATAAATATATTTAGAGATTTGACAGAATAGTAGGGGTAACATTAACGATGAAACATTAAAATTGTTTCAAAATGAACATGTTATTATGGCTGTAAGCGATTCAGTTAATTTTATAGCAATTTTGTTTTTAAAGTCCCATTTTGTAAGTTTTTGTCTCCCGACAATCTTGACGAAGCGCTTACTAGGGGCAAAAACATATATGCCAGATGGTAATATTAATTTAAAGCAGTGCAAAAAAAAAGACTAATTGTTTCTACTGGATGGGCTATAGTGTGATAATTACATATTTTTGTTTTTTTACGCTGCCATTGCCAGCATGATAGTGTGTAGTGTGCCTACCACACCAGCATTGTTGGCGGCGCTGATGCATGTCTGCCATGCCTACAGAGCTGGCGGGGAGTGTTCCCGCTAACATCTTGCCGGGATGTAGCAGAAAGAAGGTTTTTTAGACTCACCGACTGGCCAGACCAGCGGGGGGGTACCGCTGATCGGCCGGAATGGCAATGAGTTCGTTTCCTGCCGCTCGGATAGAGAGGATTGTGTAATGTGCCTGAACCCAAAGCCCGAATGGCAGACTGCGCAGGTGTGCTTGAGGGACAGAGTGGAAGGGTGTTGGTGCCGACCACATCCGTCACCACCACCAGCTGGGAATACTACGGTCTCGGACAGTCCTCATTGACCATATTGCCACCACAGTCGCAAAAAGGTTTTTTTTCCCCCTGACTGGAGAACCCCAATAACCTTTCCCCCATAAATCAGGTATGTCTCCCAGACCAGGATAGCCTGGCACAGGGGGTACCTTTGTGACCTTATTGATCATGGTACCTCCTGCGCCAGGTTAGATCCTCTTTTGTCCGTCACACAAGATGGCTTACTTGCATGTTTGAATCGTCTGTAGTTTTAATGATTCTCGACACTACAACGGCAGCCTTTCTTTAGGCTATTTCAATAGTACAGCTCGTAACTTCAATACATTTTGTTTCTCCAGTGCTAGAACAACAGGTTCTCATCTATAAAACAAATTACATTGCACGAGTAATACATTTAAACATTTTTTTTGGACAATTGATAAAATGCTAATTTATTTTTAATCATTAATTTTAAGCATCATTTCAGCGAAAAACTGGAAAAGCTAAAAAAAAAAAAAAAATTATCTTCACAGCGTGGTTTGTCCCCCTGTCAGCGGCTCCGACATAGGGCCCGCCAGGCCTCGTGACGTTTGATAAGGGCCGGAAATTGACAATTTTATAATTATGTTTTTTTTAAAGTAAAAAATATTTCTACAACCAACTATGCAACCACCGTGTTGTTGTTTTTTTCTTTTCTTGAAAATATAAATAAAAAGCTTGATTTTAAAAAAAAGGTCAATTTCCATTAACCCTAACCGGCCATCGGGGCAGATGAAGTGTAAGATTTCATCTGTTTCTTTAACCTCGGCATATGATGAAGGGATTGTGTGGTTAGCACAACGCCCAGACGTCTTTACTCCCCCAACTTAAATCAGGCACCGATTAAAAGCCAGTTGGACTTGTGGGACTTAACCATCCTTCATCAGGACCTATAAAAATTCCCTCGGTTGTCACCGAGGATCGAACCCATGGACTGTCAGGTCAACAGTCGAGTATCTACACCACTCGGCCACCCGTCACAACAAGGCTTTATAAACAGCTTGGCGTGAACACTAGCCAGGCAACGTGTAAGCACAGCATCTGCCTGAGTTTGTTGATTTATTTTTTTTCATTTTAATTTGTTTCAATGTTGTCAAATACGTCAAAAAAACTGTTGGGCGCTTCTATTTATAGGAAAGAGACATTACATACCTGAACGGAAAATAAAAACTTATGTACCAGCTTCTCAAGTCCATAGACCATATGCATCGGTAAGACAAGACGTTTGGATAGCATTTAACCACGGCCGTTTTACGTTGGCTGATAGATAGCCGTAGAACAAAACAACATACTGTTGGCCTACATAGTCACTTCACTTATAACAGCTGTAGCTTGTTTACATTTGTTATAGTGTAGCCCAGTGGCTCTCAAACGTGTTGGTTTCGCCACCCGCCTGCAAAGAAAACCTACCGATTTAAAAAAAAAAAAAGAAAAAGAGAATAGAAGCGTCATTAATCGTGTATATAGAAGTCCTCCTTTTACTTAGCAGGTTTACACACTTTTAATTTTTGTAACATTCAGACTGCCACACAATGAGAACCACTGGTATAGCTGGTATTTTTTTTTATTGGAAAAAAAAAAAGGCATATTTGTAAAGCTGCAGTAACTGTGATGTTTAAATAAAAGCATCGTACTATTTAAGTAGGTTAGTAAAAGTGACATAGGGGGGGCAGATAGGACATTGATATTTAATATTAGCCAGCTAAAGTTAAAACTTTTTCAAAATCAAATTCATCATGATCATCATATTCTGCTATGGATTATCGCACCTTGCAGTTGAATTTAGAATATCAATTATATCGGTCTTTAAGTAGGCCTATCCTTTGACATTATTATAAATCATAACGGTCTATATCCACACATGACCTCTTTCGGTATTTAGTCGCTGTATTTTTCTATTTGATATGTCTTCAATTGCTTTAAGTTTCGTTGCTACCACATTAGCTGCTTAAACCCAAGTGTCTGTGTCCTGTTCCAATTATTGTCATTTTCATTATTTTTCAGATATATTTGTGTGTAGTCTTGTAACTTAAGCCTAATATTAGTAAAGCGAAAAAAAATATTTTTTTTATTTCTGTTTAACATGTAAATGTAGTTGCTTATCTTTAGACTTATATTGTTTTAAAGCCATTTTTTTCCTTTCTTAAATGTAACATTTCTTTCTTTCTTTTAAAAAACTTAAGATTGAAAGTAACATTTTAACTTTGATTAACTAGGCAACCGATTGATTTGTTGCCTATTAAAATATAAACTGACATTGTTTCCAAATCATAATAAAGGTATCACAAACCATGATACCGGTATCACAAACCACATTCTCGGGATCAACCATTTTCCTCTTGCTTCTGATTGTTATGTGGTCCTGTTTTGTTATAGACAATGCTGTATTATGTTTCTTACAGTCATTTTAGAAAACTATTAACTGTCGAAAGTCCATAGAATGAAAGTGTGCGTGTCCGAGCAATAAGCACTCACGTCTGTTCGTCTGTGCACGAGCCAGCTTTTTGGACGCGTGAAAACTTGTTGTCCGTGTTGTGTAATTAAAAACTGAATAAAGATATAAACAATGCTAAATAAGCCTATCCTTTTTAAGCGGTAAGTAAGCTTTACCAGGCTGACTATTTGGCAAATTTCATTTGGCAACACAGTTTAAAAAAATCTGTGACGTTTAACAGATTGACCAAATTGAGCAGATTTTAGTCGTCGTATCTGACCAAAATTATGGCCAGCAAAATATAACACACTGACTGTTATGCCCATCACCGCCTCTTCTCCTCTAAATCGTCCCACTATGTTCCAGGGAAGTCCGAAGTTCTGCCTGAAGATAAGGTCAAAGGTTATATGTACCAGCTGATCAAGTCCGTAGATCACATGCATCGGTAAGAGATGTTGGGATGTGACACTAAAATTTGACCTATATTTCAAAATATTATTTTGGCTTGAACCTATATTCTGTTCACGTTTGCGGTGATTTTTCTTTCTTGTTTGTCATTTTTTCGCTGTTTGTTTTTTTTCAAACTGAAACGCTACTAATCTTTCTGCTTGAAATGCGATCACCCCTTATAGGATTTACGCAATTTTATTTTTAAATCTATTATTGACATTGACACAGACAAACTAAATAATACACCAACAACAACAAAAACACACACTAGCTGAAGTAAAAAAAAAAATAGATCAACGCTTCACGCTCAAAGTTTGAAACGAAACAAATAAATATTTATTAGTTACAGTTTCGATAATTTCACGTTATGTTTTCACAAACCCCCCTCTTGAAGTTTTATCACGATATCACTAATGCACCGAAGATGTTTGAAGCGCACCACAGACAGACATTCTTAGACAGTGTGTGAATGTTATTTTTTTACTGCTCTTACTACAACAAACTGTCGTCTGTC
Source organism: Bulinus truncatus (assembly GCA_021962125.1). NCBI lineage: Eukaryota > Metazoa > Mollusca > Gastropoda > Planorbidae > Bulinus > Bulinus truncatus. The sequence goes on from JAGDYQ010000255.1 coordinate 304,730, forward strand.
AACTGCGCATTTCAGCCTTCATTAACCCCCATTTATTATATAATCAGCATTGCACAGTCGTCTGCACTGGTCATGTCATTGGTACACATTTTATTATCACTCAGACAAAAACAACAACGAATCTTTTATTATTTAGGCATGTGCTTTGTTGAAATCGGTTTCTTTAGCCCCATAGAGATAATGTCATTTTTTAAATACAGAAAACATTGAATGTAGGGCCAACATGTCCGCATATTTGAGCACTTATTATTAAAATGAATCTTTCTGTGTTTGTTTTCATTGTGCTGATAACGAATGAGCCAGTGTTGTTGCCAGATTTTAATAGAAAATAAAATGTGGAATAGACCATAGCATTGTATTTGGTTCCTGATGAACAAACACTACCTTGTTGAATTTTAAATACAGGGAGATAACAAACGCGCTTTCTGCTGCAGATCAAACATTTTAAAACTAAAATTGCTTTATTTGTTTATTTAAAAAAACATGTTCGTTCTTTGTTTGTTTGTCCTTTTGTTTATTGTTATTGTTACTTGGAGTTATTTACCTTGAATGTTGCCAGAAATAGCTTGGTTGTATCGCGTGATTACAGATGGTTCAGCTCTGGAATCTCTCCTGTTGACCTCAAAGTCCCGTGGTCTGATCTCCGGTGAGAACCAAGGGAATTTTTTTTCAGGCCATAGTGAAAGCTTCTCCATCCCATGATGCCTCCGCAGCCCCGTAGAGGGGTAGCCTGGGGCCGCAATTAGCTAGGGTGAGTGCCCCCGCTTAAAAAAGAAAAAAAGAGGAAAAATAAAGAAAAAAGTAACTCAAATGAGAAAAAGCTGGGTATTGGAGCCCCCAAGCTTACTTTGACCTGGCTACTGGCCTGCCTCCGTGGCTGTATGATGTAAATGCTCTACAAAACAGTTCCGCTACTGGTGTATAGGATCATTATAGATAAACATCTCATCTTTATAGGGACTTCATAGAATACCAGGACTTCACTGATTAACCCAGGCTAATACGGGTTTAGCTAAGACCTTGAAAAAAATCGGCAGTCGTTAAACAGATTTTTTATAAGTGTCTTCCTTTATTTTTCACCGCTAACTTCGTTCAACAAAACGGCAGGAAATCTGAATTTCTCTCAACTGGACGAGTGTAGGGCAAAACCCCTCACGGACAAAACCTAGAGAATAAAACGTCATCACAATCAGTGCTTTGTGCACTTCCGTAATTGCTCGCGGGATTGGTTTATGAATAGTTTTTATGTCCGTTTAATTTGAGTTTGTCTTGTTGTTAGTGCTATCAAGTTTCTAAGACTTACCCAGAAACTGTATGGTTTCTTTATTATTTGCACCCTTTCTCATTGCCCATTAGCTACATTATTGAAAGTTTGAAACTCAATGGCCTAATGATAAGTTGAAACCTAAAAGTAAAAAAACTGCCACACAGTTTCTGATGTGTATGCATTTCAACGGCTGTATAGCTCAGTGGTGGGCAAATGTTTTGATACACGGGCTAAAATGAGTTCTTGAATTTGACTGTTGGACGGATTGAAGATGGATGGATTGTATACATCAACAAATTTGCCCTGTACATGTGGCTTTTCTTTGAGTATTTGTTGACCATAATTGAATTAATTAGTTACTAAAACTGTTAAATCCTGCTAGTATTTTGACTGTTTAAAAAATCAGGTGCAGTTCTCACCAGTCTCTTTCTTGGACACTCATGTAATACACACTAAAAATGCAGACATACTTTAAATTGAATGCGTCATGGATCATACAGCCAAACTGACAGTATTTGGTCTGAGAGTGGTGGTTCGCAGTTCGCACGTAGTTGATGTATCTGCTGATGAAAAAATCAAATCTCCGCCAACTTCTTTTAAAACGATTTTTTTTTTACAGTTATCTTCTATTTGATTAAATACTTATAAATATCCACATCTTGGTCAGGCATTCATTTTTCATACCATATCTATGTTTGTATGTACTGAGGTTCAAAGTATATTTTAACTTAAATATAAAACTCAGTGATGTTTGTCCAGTTAAACTCTGGTACATTAAGTACGCAGATTTCTGTGCCAGTTTGTTGAACTGTGTCGATTTTGTTCTTCTTATGCAGTCTTTAGTACTGAATAGGTTTACTTATGACCAACGCCTGGCACAATGAACTATCCAAACTGTGTCAAAGTTTGTTTATTAATCTATTTTATTAACCTCCAAATGGTAAGGTTAACTTTCCTTTCACCTGTTTTACGACCAATAAAGCTGTCGCGACTTTCAAGGGACTATTGCCACTTGCTCGGACTGGCAGTGAATAGAGCAATCTATTTATAGCCAAAATTAAACCTGATATTAATGATTGAACAGTTTGTGACCAATGGTGTCTAAAACAAGCTGTGTAGAAATAAACCTATTCAATTTGGAGTTTATGAATGTACATATTAAACTTCACCAATACAAAGAAAAAAAAAAGTAAAAGCAAAAACCAAAAGAATTTTAATCAGGATTTGAAAGCAATTAAGGAGCTTTATTAACTGTTTGAAAAATAAGTTCTGCTATAACTATATAGTTTTACACACAAAACTGAGTTTTTTTATGAAATTTACATAGTGTTCAATGATACGTAAATTCCATCTATTCTAAATTTCATTCAAACTTAACCAGTATTGTCTCTTTAATTCTAAACAAGCATGGAAATATTTTTTCTAGGTTTTTTCAAATCTATATTCCCATTTAACTATTCTTGTGGTATTATACTATCAGTGTAGAAAATAGATTTATATTTTTTTGAAACTATTATCTTAAGTTGAATAAATCGATGATGACAACTAGTAAATTAAAACTAGGTAAATTGTAATTAGTAAATTGTAACTACTGTAACTAGGTAAAATTGTAACTAGCAAATTATCAACTAGGTAAAATTGTAACTGAAAATATTGTACTATCTCAAAATATAATCAATCAAAATCTTGATGTTAGGTAAACAACTAGGTAACATTGCAACTATCTTATAATGAATCAAACTAGATTATTAAAATCAGTAGGGAAATAGCAAAAGTGTATCAGTTTATTGAATGCTTATTTGAAATACACGCAACAATCAGTACAAGCTTATCATTCAAAAGTAATGTCATTATTGATTGTCATTGTTAAAGGAAAGAAAAAACAAACAACATAATAAAAAAGTGTTTCTTTGAATATTTAATTTGATCACAGAAAAAATAAAGAAATCTTATTCTTAAATTAGTGTTTAGATAATATTCTAGCTATTTTTGTAAATACCAAGAATAAATGTTTTTAAATGTTAAATATTAATTTATTTTATAAAGTTTGTTTAATTTGGCTTCCCTTTCTTTTAACACATTATATGCTATTATTTGTAGTTCTAACCATAACCTAGTATTATTCTATTCTCAAATTATATATATCTATACCTTTCCTAGATAATTGCTTCATCAACATTTTTTTTTAACTAACATTGCATAGCTGTTTTTTTTGTTGTTGTTGTGTCTTTCTCATTATCTAACTGGCAAATGTAATGGTCTATTTGTTGAATGTTTGAATACCACTGCAACGTTTTTTATTCTCCTTTTTTATGATATTTTATTTTTTACATTCATATATAACCCTACAGGAAATTTAATTAATGTTTTTAATGATTTAATTTAAACAATTTATCTACAATTGTTTTATTTAAGACATTTTATAGTTTTAAAAGCTTAAATAACAAAAAATAATTTTAATGTTATTTATTTAAAAGAAATTGTTTGCTTGCTTATTACACTTTTCTGATACATTTAAAACAATTTTTCTTAATCTGGCCAGGAATGGTATTTTCCATCGAGATCGTCAAACCAGAAAATATTCATCATGTTGTTCTGACTTTGAACAACTTTTTTTTTTGCAAAATTAAGTTCTTTAAAATTAGTTTGTTAAGGAACTTTTAATGCTTTTGAATCTGTCATTAGGAAATTATTTTAAGTTCTGTTACACTTATCATTTTGGACTATTTTTCTTCTTTGTTGTCTTTTTTCAATTGATTAGACGCTCAAATAAGTGATTAATTTATTTAAATCACTTGTATCTTTAGGAAGATTTGCTAAAGCTTGTCAACTTTGGTTCCTGTCAAATTTTATTCAAACAGCCTTACACAGAATATATTTCAACCAGATGGTATGTTGGAATAAACTTTCTATGAAAATTTAGTTTCAATCATCCCTAAAATAAACACTACGGTAAAGTTAAGAAGACGTTCACTTCCAATAAAACATTGTGATTGATATTACTAAAGAGTTTCCTGGTGTTTTAATATAAGTTACACTTATATGTCACTGAATGTTGGTCCAGAATGTTTGTCTACTATTATTGTTATACATACAAAATGGATATTTGGAGTGTTGGCTGCGTGTTTTTTGAGATACTAAGGTAGAAGAACTTTTTATTCTTCCCTAATCATCATGACAGACTCTAGATATAAGTCAAGTCTTGATTATTAGCATAATTTGTTCCAGAAAAGTTCTTTATTCTTGCTGCATTTTAGTATCAATCAAATTCACTATGTTGCTTAATGAAACTGAATTATTTGTTTTTTAAAAAACTGAAATCTTCTTGCAAAGTAATGAATACATCTTCAATATGATGCAACTGAAAATCATATCGTTAATAGAATTGTTGAAACGAGTGTTCTATTATTATTGATTGAATCACTGCTGTTTGTTTGCTTACCTTGTTTATTTTTACTGAGTAATGTGGAATCTTATCTGGTGGCAATTAGTTTTCTTTTCTTTGTTTGGATTTTAAGAAATAAATAACAACGAATAAACAGATTCTATTGTTCTCATCCGCTATGTTCATCAAGGTTATCAATACATTTCTGCCAATCACCTCATAATATCATTTGAAGGAGGATTTCTCACCGTTTTTTTCAAGGTGGTTATTTGATCATCAGCAGTAACACCCACAGTCACAAAATCAATAAACAACAATCTAAACAGATGAGTGTGTGCTGAGGGTAGGTGGTGAGTCTAAGAACTTGAAGGTTATACATCATAGAGCTGAGTAAAATATAGTGAACATATGATACGCCCATTTATGATCCTCCTATCAATAGTCTTTAGTAATTTAGCTGTCAAATGTGCATGGTCTTGAAAGTTAATGCACTTAAGTCACCCGTATCTGGGTTTGATCATGTCTCTCCATTTAAACAGTTTATCTTCATGGATTGATATGTGCTTTTTTAAACATATACATGCATATCACTTTTAATGTATGTCCTTTCTCTGTTTGTTTGGTTTATCCATTGTTCCCTGGTTCCAACGAAGTGGATCAGATTGCAAATTCATGATGTCATGGGAACACCAGATTCAGTGGCTAGTGGGTCTGTAAATGAAACCGATTATAGACACCTGTTTACAAAGATTGTAAATGTTCTCCTTTTTTTTTAAATTTTGTTTTCATTTATTTTATTAACTTTCTTTTTTTTCAGCGAGATTCTGTTGTTTTTAAGTTATTGATAATTTTTTTTTTTCATTTAAGATATAAAAAAATGTATTTTCTTTCACAGATCTAAAGGGATGAATTTTAATTTTCTCCAAAGAAAGCGCTTACGGCATTTGAACTGCCATTGTTTCACGCATGTCTCACCTGAAGCTGTTGAACCATTTGGTTCACAAACTCATTAACTCCGATGAAATGAACGAACACAGCTCGCCAGGCACTAAGATATCCATTTAGGGATATGAGGTGAGTTCCTTACCGGCTCCACTGAAATCAGAACTTGCAATATAGAGTGAGCTCTAGTGATTTTGACCCAAGCTCATTGGATGACCGAATTTATACATACAGATCAATTTATTTTCAGGCTGCAAAATAATTCCCACTTTAGAATAATTGTCACATGATCTTTGATCAAATGTTACATTTTTTCAATGCAGATAGACTCTTCATGATAAAAAAGGTTTAACATAACTGTGCATATAATGTAACATATGTACATACAAGATAAAACCTACTAGACAAGAAAATTAATTTTCAGCATAAGAGGATTCACAACATTTTAAAATTTTTAACTAGATATTTCGGGTGCTGTTATCTGTTCAATACTTAGCAGTTTAAAAAAAGAGTTAATATTTTCTAGAACAAATGTAGTAACCACATTTTTTTACTCACTAAAATCTGCTTTTCCAAAAAAACTCTAGAAATAAACTTATTAGTTCAGTCACTGTGACCAAATCTAATTAGCTCAATACCTCTAGCCAACGATTAAAAAATGCCTGGGATGACCATTTATAAAACATAGAGCCATCCATTCATTCTGAACGACTTTCAAATTATCGTGGTTCGTTCTGTTCTGATATATATTTGCTTTGATATAGCACAAACGCTCAGGTAAATCCATTTGTTTTGGTATTGCTCAAGCATTGAATAACCTTCTGGAAAATATACCTTATCATCGAAATATTTTTTCACATGCTCAGAGAAAATGGAGAAGAGGTTCAGATTAAAGCCAAGATAGAGGATGATCCAGCCATCGAAAGAAAGGAGCCACTCGCCAGTTCACTCGGATGACAACGAGATGTCTGAGAAGATCATTCAGCTTGACGAGGACCCTTCATCTCCTCTAAAGACCCGAATGACAGAGATCACCATGTACCCAACATTGCCCAAAGCCCAGTCACATCCACTCACCCATTCAAAGACAGAGACGAGTAAGTCAGGCTGAACAGATTCCATTCGCCTACTCCCCTAATCCATTAGTAGTCGTTAAGACATTTTGTTGAGTAAATTTAGAGTTTATGTACAAGTAGTTTTGGCTGCTGGGTATAAATGTTCGAGGGAATTATTTTTTTAAAAATTGAAATGCAATCATTGTTTGAAAAAAAAAAAATTGTTCAGGGCGCCAGAATATTATCTTGAAGGGATTAAATCATTAATGTGATTTTTTTAAGAGATTTAGATTGTAGCTTGAAGAAATTTACTGAGTTAATCTTTAAAACTTTCAGATCCATGAATCAAGAAACCTTCATGGTAAATTCTTGTCAATTACTGAAACATATAATATACATATTCTTTTCTTTTTTTAGCTCTAATATAAGTGGCTTTATTGATTAAGTAAATGTGTTTGTTTTGTGTGTCCATTTGTTGAATCAGACAACATCCACACTTCACAGTTTACTAGTTGTGTCCTTCTGTAGCTTATTTGTTGTGTCCTTCTGTACTTACTGTGTGTCCTTCTGTCACTTACTTGTTGTGTCCTTCTGTGGCTTACTTGTTGTGTCCTTCTGTGGCTTACTTGTTGTGTCCTCTCTGTATTTACTTCTGTTATGTCCTTCTGTGGCTTACTTGTTGTGTCCTTCTGTGTTTACCGGTTGTGGTCACTTGTTGTGTCCTTTCAGGTTTACTAGTTAAACCCTTCTGTAAGTTTGCATTTGTTGTGTCCTTCTGTGGTTTCCATTTGCTGTCCTTCCTGTGGTTTCTTCTTTCGTTAGAATCCTTCAGCGGCTTCACTTCTGTTGTAGCGTTTTCTCCAGTGTTTACTTTTTTATGATCAATTACTAAATTAGGAAGACATTTAAATGTTAATCAGTTCCAATTTCAGACTTAATACCCATATATGTTCACACTTTTAGCCTCACAAGGTAGCATCTGAAAATTTGTTCAATGATATTTTGTTTACTTTGTTTCAGCAATGCCCATGAATCGACCAGCCGTGAGCACCATAGTAACCACACAGGAAAACTTACCCAGAAATGTCAAGGTTCCAGCTGTTCTTTTTTTTTACTTTTCATTAACCAGTTTCCCAACAGGTTTTAAAAGTCTACAGCAGACACTGTTACCAAATCAATAATAACTATAAATCCACACAGAAAAATAAAAGGTTGATTCCTTAAAAAATTTTTTTTTACTTGTAGATTATACTGAACATGAAAAACAAACAGGTTGTTAGAAAGTCTACAGTCAAAGACTGTGTTTCTGTCTGAAATGTAATTATTTTTTACTTGTAGAATATACTGAGTAAAAAACAAACAGGTTGTTAATAGAAAACGAAACAAACCACATATAGGGAAATAAACAAACAGGTTGTTAGGAAAGTTCATAATCATTGATAAATACGTTTCTGAAATGGAAAATTTTTTCATCTTTTTTTAAGTCACCAACAAAACGTCCAAAGGAGTTTTCAGCTCATACCAGTACACTCTTCCGTCACTGGGTCCAGGTTGGGTGATTTCATCATATGCTGATAATTGTTGTTTTTGGTGCCGTGCGTATTTTTCTATTTAGAGCAAATCCATCATCACTTTCCTTGATTGATTGCATGAAGATATTTATATTTTTATTGTAAAACTCACAATATTTTGATAAAGTTGTTATTTTGATAATTTTGTTCATAATTCCTGATTGAGCATTTTGTAATCTATGGGGGGGAAATATCATTGATAATTAAGTTATTGATAGTATTCTATACACATTTATTTTTTTTTTATTTCTTTACTTGAATCTGCTTATCGTTGTTGTAAAAAAATCTTTTTTTTTTTAATCAGATATTCACATTGAGCAAGATAATGTCTTCAGCACAAAAAAATCTATTGAAGCTTTTTAGATTATATGGTTTTATCCATATATTTTGTATGTGGTTTATCCATATATTTTTGTATGTATTGGTTTATCCCATATATTTTAATAAAAAGCGCAACCGTCATTGTTATTGTCATGTAAAAAAAATTGTTTATTTCGTGTGACTGAACATATTTATCATAAGTCTGTTATGTGATATGAGGATAATTTATTTGTGAACTATCAAGTCATTTTTATTTTCAGATATGATTTTATTGTTTTACTAAAATGCAATTTAATACTGTAATAAAGAAAAATAGTTTTGAAAGTGAAGAAGTATATTTATAATTATTTTTTATAACTCTTTCATTGAAATGCTGATATAAACCTTAGCTTGTTATCTCTGAATTTCTAATTTCATTAGTCCCTGAATGGAAGATGATTTATTATATCCTAAAACCACTCAGAGATAGTTTGTAGCACCTTTCTGTCTTCCCCACTAATCAAATATAAATAAGCATGGGGGCTAATTAGGCTGGGATTAAACCCTTAACTACACATGTAGATCGTTCACTACCAGAGCCACAGAGTCATGCAATATAACTCTTAAGCTTACATAGTATCCCATCACTTTGGGACCGCTTTTAGAAATTTCACCATAAGTCAGGCTGAATGGCCATGATGTGACAGGTACTGCATGGGTTCATCCTTACCTTTAACCTTTTTAGAGGCATTCACATTAATTTCTGGTAATCTCTGTTTCTAACTTTCTGACCAATATTTGGTATATGTAACTTTTGAATTGTTTTATTGAAATTCTAAAGTTTTCATTGAAGATTAGCTACTTTTATTTAAGTTCGAGATTAAAATGTTTGTTAAGACTGTTTTACCGTATGCTATTTTAAATGATTATGTTCAATCGAAAAATGTTCTCCAGATTAATTGAATCCTATTTCATGTTATACACGCCCTTTCACTTAAATTTTTTTAGCTCAGGACTGAATCAACTTGCATAGTTCACTCTAACCTTTGGGAATGTTTTGCCATTTGTTACAAATTTCACTGAATTGAAGAATTAACATCCAGTATTTTCTTGATTAACAAATAGTAAAAGTTTTTCTTGAATGTAATAAGTTGGCATTACTGAGTGTCAGGAATGATTGCTCCATCAGATTATAATCATCACCAGTATATCACTGATTGTGGTGCATGTCACTGATTTTTACCACATTGAAGTTTTTTTATTATAATTTGAAATAAAAATTGGGCTGTGACACATATTTTGAATGTTATTACTTAAATAAAATTGTTGTTAACTTCACTTGATGTAGATACAACAATTATATTTTTGTATATCCTGAATAACTAAAGATTTTTTTGTATTTTAAGAGAAAAATATTAAAAAGTTTTTATTTTAATTAAATAATCTTAAAAAATTGATGTAATTGTCTTGTTCATTTTTTTAAAATTCTAACTTTGTGAATTTAATTTCCAACTTTGCTGTGGGCTGTAATAAAATGAAAGTTTTTTCATTTTATAACTTTTTTTCATAAACTGTTATTATTTCGTTGGACATTTCAATTTTTTTTTCAATAAATATACCCACACAAAGCTTTCTCCATATATTCCCTGTTCCTCATAATGCAAGCAATGAATGTAAAATAATAAACTTGTAATTAACATATAAAACAAAGAAACATATAAAAACACTAATTAGTTTTTCAATAAAATCTTGACACATGGGCATTTTTTATTAATTATATATATATATATATATATATAATGAGTTTTTGAACATAAATCATGAAACAGCCAGATGGAAACAAAAGTATCCAATGGTTTAAAAAAATAAAATCGTACAACAGCAAAGTTTATTTGCAAGCTATAAAATCGACGATCCATGATAAAATGATAAGCTGCACCAATACACAAAGTATATACTTAATTATAGTCCAGTTTTTGATAAAAATACTATAAATCAAAATCAAAAATATATAAATAGTAAATTAAAATCTTTATCACATTATCTGTAAATTGAGTAAGCAAAAATATTAAATGGTGGAAAAATAAAGGATCGATATTAAGAAAAGAAAACAAACAAAACAGGACGCAAAAACATAATTGTAACTCATATAAAAACTATTTAATTTAAACAGATATTAAACTGATGAAATCATTGTTTTGAATAACATTTTCCTTAAGTCAAAAAAACGGGAGATGTCAATCACTTTAGCAGTACCAAAAAAATTTATGTATCAGTCACTGAACTGAACTGTTTTACTCATTGGCAAATATTTGTATTTTCTAAATCACCTTATCTCAAGAAAATACATAACAGCACCAGTAACTTTCTCATCAATTACAAAATAAAATGTTTTCATTTTAATAAAATTAAGTCAAAACACACTCTTTCTAACTTTTTAAAAAAAGGAAAAGATACTTACCACACCAAAATTTCCATCGATGTTGCCATTTTTAAGATAGGATGGACATCAACAAAAATGTCATGATATTTTGTAAATTGTTTTAATATAGAAAAATGAATCTGCAGGTGCAGTGAATGTCAGAATGATCTAGCACACATTAACATAAACTCATTCACAAATTAATAGAAGAATACTAACAGTTTTGAAAATAAAGGAACAGTTTTGACAAAGAAATCAAAAGGGATTTGTTTTGTCTTATTTTTCTTGCATCATACCGTAATTTTTATGCTGCAGCATCACCAGAAAATATTTGGACGCTACGCGTATTTCTTGGATAAATAAAACATTTAATTTTTGTGCCTTCTGCAGCTGGTCTTCCTGTAGTTTTGTGGTGCAAATATTTTTTGGAAGGGTGCTTCGTAGTCTGGGAAATCCACTTCCCAGCCAAACCGACCTCTTTAATTCTCCTGATCTCTGAGTATTCCTTTGTGAGTTTTTTGTGTCGTCCAGATCTTCTTCTATTGATGAGGATGTGTTCTCTGCAGTAATCTTCGTCCTCCAGCCAGCCACGCAGAAAGCGGCCCGCAGGATGAATCCTGCGCGGCAGTGGTAGCGTATCTTCGCTCATAATTTGACCAAGGGAGAAGTTGTTCATAAAATTGAACGATGGCCAATCTATATTTTTCTCAGGTTAAAACATTCTGTTGTAAACAAATGAAAACGATTAATCAAAATGAGATGCAAATAAAAAAACTTCTGATAAACTGTTTTTATATGCATATGTTCTTTACTCCATTATTTTTATAGAAATCAAACAAGACAATTGCTTCCAAAAGTTTTTAATGGAAAAGCAAATTATTAAATGGTCACTTTTAAACAAATTTTTTTTATTTCTTCCAATTTCAAAAAACTCTTTGATGGGGTTCAACATTCACAGATATAACCCTAGAAGTGCTCGAAAAGAATTGAAATTTCATGTGAAGAAGAGTTCTAATATTCCCAGAGATAAATCCTAGTTATTTAAAATTGTATATATATATATATATATATATATGTAGCTATTCTGAGGTATCCAAAGTTGAGTTCACTCGGATGTGTACATTTAATCCAAGTACTAAATCCCAATGGTCAATAAAATTGGAACTTTAGTTTTTTAGTTAGCAGCCAGCAACCTTTTTTTAAAAGGATTCAAAGAAGTAATAAGTCATATTGCTTTAAATGTTTTGCATAATATTAATCTAATGAATCTAAAATTAGTTTAGTCTAAACTCTGTTTGTCAAAGTAATCATTACATATATATTTTTAAAAAAATCATAATCATATTCTGTTTGCCTATTGCTCTTTCTTTTTCTCCTTTTTAGTCTGCTGCTTTTTGTTTTTCTTGTCATCCTTAGGTTTGAGGTGTCCCATTTTGTCTGAACAATTTCAAAACCCTCAGGTCAGCCCAAGGAGGCAAGATCCATGGGTGTCAATCCTGTAGATAAATGTTGTGATCATTTAAATCGTGTAAATAGCCATTATCAAAGCTTGTCTTATTATCATAAATATTTGACACCTAATTGTGAAGACACTAGAGATGGCGTCATTATTCAGTTCTCTAACCATTCAGTTTAGGACATTAACCAATTTTTTAAAATTTGTTTTGAATGTGTCAAGCTTTAGTACAAATATGTCACATTTGTTTTATAAAAAAATTATTACAAGGAAGTGTTTGAATGCGTCAGGAATTTGTCATTGCTGTCCCTATCAAAAGGCCACCTCTTTAAATGCATCTAAGAAAATATGTCTATTGTTGTCCAATTTCCTGTATCAAACCTATAAACCTTCCCATTCACACACAATCATCTAATCTCTTATGTACCCCTATAATGATGACATAATCAGAGCTAAGGCAAAGGTCATTTTGTAAACCCTTATGCATGCATTCATTGAAAATGGCCTCCACTGACAAACATTAGCCCCTTAGTAATCTTTATAAATTGGAGCCTAATCTGACACCTCCCCCTTTTTTTTTCCAATAGCTCCAACATTTGACAAGTGTTTATTTTGCTCTTCTTGCAGACTGGCTAAATAAAAATCCCGACATGGGGCCCCCTTAAGGATGCAGGGGCCTAGGCAGCTACTTAGTTTTCCTATCCATAAGAACAGACTGGACGCAGTTTCTTTCAATCCCACTTTAAACAATTAACCACCCATGAGACGGTTTGGACAATGTTCTTTATATGCAATTGTTCCTTACAGACAATGAACTTTATTTTAAAAAAAAAAATCATTACAAGCTTTGTCATCAATTTAAGGGGCCATTTTATTACTGATAAAGTAGAGCTCAAAAAGTTTTTAGTGAAGCCACACTGATTACATTTGGTGGGTAAAGAAGAGCTCACCTTTCTTGTTCTCTGTCTGCACCTTACAGCCTCTCTCAATCAGATATTGAACAACTGTGTCCTTGGAGCATTCAATAGCCCGGGTCAGCGGGGTGCCTCCGTTGATGGAGGTCAGGTTTATTTCTGCGTCGTTTTCCAGCAGGAGCTGAACAATGTCCAGCTGTCCCACGGGCAAGCATGGTGCAGCGGTGTCCATTTAAAGTTATCCCTTTGCACACATGATTGCTCCCTTTAAAAAAAAATGAAAGAGAATAAATGAAATAAACTATTTAGAAAAAAAGACAACCCAATCCTAGGTTTTTTTTTAAACACAGATAAATAAATCAATCTCCTCTAAAAAAAAAAAAAAGACTAAATGAAACTGAAACAAACAACTGGTTACTTGTGAGTTAAACAAAAAGACACCGCTATTTCTGTTCAGAAAAAAAAAATTGAATGTCTGTGAAGGTTAATTAACTTTGTACTAGCTCATGTTAAAAAATATGTATAATTAAACCATATTTTACAATGACATGTAAGCACTATTAAGACCACTGACATTGGTGCTGGAACACAAGGGTGAGAGCTTGTTTATGATGGCCCCGTTCTCAAATATCATGCAGGGAGAGCCCCTCAAGCTTGAGCTAGCTGACCTAACTTATTCAGAATGTTCAATGTGTCCTTAAACCCACTTCGTGAAGTCTATAACAGTTGAATGCAGATCTGGGTTTGTGTCCCAGGCATATTACATATAAGACCAGCTTACAATTTTGTGTATGCAATAAAGGGTAAATTTGTACTCAAGTGTTTCTGAAAGGAATTTTTTTATATCATACCCATTTTTATTTTAGTTAAAACAGTTCTTCATTACTGCACTTTAACTTGGACTAAATTTAAGTTCATTTCTTTTTTCTTTATTATAATCATGCATTATCTTAAATAAGGATTTCTTTACAAAGCACCACGACACAGGAATAACATTCAATTACCCATTTTCCAGCAAAAAACGGACAAGGTCGATGTTGGCAATGTAGCAGGCAACCATCAGCGGCGTCTTGTAAAATTTATCTCTTGTGTCCACTGGAACTCCTTGTTTCAGAGCATCTTTCAGGGAAGCGATATCTCCATTTTTCACAGCGTCATTTATGTTGACATAGGATCTCAAGGGGGATTCAATGTACCAAGCTTAGAGAAGAATCGAATAAAGATGGATATTAGCCAAACTTGAAAATAAAATGTTAACTCTGAGGTCAATATTTACCTGAAGACCAGCAAAAATGTTTATAGAAAATAAGTGTAAAATTACAAGCCTTACAGTAAAAGTTATAATACTACCATGCGATAGCAAAAAAATAAATTGATTACATTATGCGATAAGTGGGCCTTTTGCTATTGATAGACCTATAAAGCTTTTGCTATTTGTAGACTTCATAGCATATGCTATTTGATGTTTACTTCATAATTAGATTATTAAATGTAAACAAAAAATAATTTAGATTTGACCAACAGATTCTAAATTCTCATTTACCTGAATCATCCTGCAGTGGATGTTTTGGTGGCTTATCTCTGTCAAACCTGCCTGTGTCTGTGTAGTGAATATGTTGAGGAATGTAAACCAGAGGTGGGGCACCACCGAACTGGCGGGGCCCTTCGTCTTGTATACATATCGGCATGACCAGTTTGAACTTTCCTTTTCTTTCCTCCTTTCCTTTTCCTTTCTTCTTTTTCTTTCCCCTCGAATGCCTCATAAACGAAATTTCTTTTGTTCACCCATTTCTTGGCCACGAAAAAGTCATTGTAATCAATCCTCCCTTCTTTATTTTTATCCTGCATCGTAATGACCATTCTCAGGTGCTCATCATCGGCGGGGCAGTTTTTTGCTGTCATGATATCAATAAAGTCTGATGTAGACACTTTGCCGACATCTTCAACATCAATAACTTGAAAAGCACTGATCAACAAAGATTTCCTGGCCTGGGCCCAGTCATAAAGCTGAAGGACCCATGGGTCATTATTTTTTCCTCCTTTGCCAAAGGCTTTTTCAGCTTTTCTGAGTTCTGTGCCGGCTGCCTTATTCCCAGCCTCCTCCTCATATCACTTTAGGTAACATTCCATGATTATTTTTTATATTTTGGGTTACATCCTATAAAAGATTAAAGATTTATTTTTATTAGTTCAAAATTCAATACACTGATTTACTAAAAAAATTCTTACATAGCAGATTAATCATTATTTAAATTTTTTGCAGACAACTTTTGAATTTAAATGTTCAAGTAACACTGAGTGATGTCTTGGACAAAAGTAATACAGAAAGTGTAATTAATTTTCTTGTCTATTTTATAAATTTTTTTAAGTTTATAAGAAATTTGCTGTACTTGACAAAGTCCAATAATAAAAAATATAATGATAAATTCAATAAGCACCTTGTCTATTTTATAAAATGTATAAAGTTTTCAAGAAACAGGTGGTACATTTTACTTGCCAGATCCATTACTCAATTATAAAAAATTTAATGGTAAATCAATAACCAGTCATTAATATTAGTCCAATGCTGCTGTTCTCCTTATTTATAAATACCTCTTTGAGATAAAAATTTAATACACTGAGCTTCCCCGGACTTTGCTGCATAGTGAATTGGATTGCCACCATCATTGGCGACTTTATTAAAGTCTGCTCCATAGCCTGCCATCAGCTGCAGTGCTTTAATGTGCCATTCATGGCTGCAAACAGCTGTACAACATTTTTTGGTATCTACAACATTGGGATTAGCCCCTGCGGCAAGAACAGCAGCCACTACTTTGATACCTCCACTGGAAGCCGTTATAAGGAGTACGCCAGATTTCAGAGTAAAAATGAAAAAAAAAATTGGACCTGTTTATTTTTTTTTCTTACATAAAATAATATTAATATTAAGTATTAATCAACTAAAAAGAAGATAATGTATTTCAAGATCTTATCAAATAAAGAAAAAATAATAGCAGTTTTGCCAAGTTGACTGTTTCCAACCCAGATTTGGCTCATGACAAAAATGATTTAGGAAGCCAACTTAAAAACAATAGAAAGTGTGACAGGGGGGGGAGGAGGGGGGTCAGGCCAAGTGTGACGTCACATTTTTAAATATATTTTTTATTTTATTTCTAATTTAATTTTTTTAGTAAAACTTAATAGTTTTAAAAAAAAATTTCAAAAAAATTGTGTAACACTTCAATTAGTTTTATGTCAAAATAGCATGAAATGCATATCTTTTCAATGTGTTGTTCACAATTCCTCATGCTAGTTAGGACCGCTAATAAACTGTTGCAAAGCCTTGTTTTATCAGTAGCCTTACGGAAGTGTTATTATTTCTTTGTTGTCTGCTGCATAATTATATCACTGATAAAGAAATTTGGAATTTGTATTATAATAAAAAAAAATTACCGTAATTGAAGTTGCAATCCATCACTTCGTTAACATCGAATGGCTCCATTTAGCAGCGAACTGTCTGGTGTCATATTGCCAAATGAACATTATGGCATTCACTTTGATTCGCAGGGCAGAACAATAAATGAGGATTTGGAAAGAACAAACTTCAAGTTTGCAGGTGAAACTTTAGCTGAAATCTGGTCGCATGTGATTGTCGACCAATTTCCAACAGTTGCAGAATATACCAACCCTGAGAAATCTGAATTGGATGCAGCAGGACTGATGTCGATGGATAAGAATGGTTTGACCATCATGTTCTCACCAGCCAATACTTCACTCAAATTGTGAAATGTCAGGACATAAAATGTTGCGACAAAGTACGGAGCTCATTTTTCAACGTTTTACCTTCGAGATTATTTCCTCCCCCAAATCCAATCCCAATCAACAAAACAACTGATGGACTCAGAGCTTCAGAAAGAGCAGATGCAGATGCACATACATTTCCTTCATTGTTTGTTTGTGGCACAAACTCTCAAATTTGATGACATTATGCCAAGACCAACAGGAGTTTTTAGAGTGCAACCATATGATCTTTATTGTCCATCTTTGCAGACCAGCATGTACATGATCGAATTTGCAAAGTGTGTCACTTATACTTTGCCTCACAAACAATGTTGAAGAAACATACAGGATAATGTAAAAAAAGTAAAGTTTCCTTAGCCCTAAAGGGCCATCGGGGCAGATGAAGTGTAGAATTCATCTGTTTCTATAACCTAGGCACATGAAGGGATTGTGTGGTTTGCACAATTCCCAGCCGCCTTTACTCCCCCAACATAAAGTCAGGTACCCATTTAAAGCTGGGTGGACTTGGGAACTTTCACCAGGACCTGAAAAAGTCCTAAGGTTCTCACTGAGATTCCAACCCGGGACCCTCTGGTCGACAGTCGAGCGTTCTATACCACTCGACCACCCGTCTCCTAAGACCTAGGAGAATGTGCCAACCCCAAATTTTCCAGAATCAACTCAGATAAAACGCATTCGTCCTTTGAGAATCGCTGCTAGAAGGCAAAGAGAACTCATGGCAATTATTGGCAGAATGGAAAATGCACATTCAGGGATGTTGAGTGGCTAGATGAGGATGAAGTTGTTCTGTCTGCAACTATCCTTCCAGGAAACGATGATGCGGAAAGATTTATGTCAGTCTTAACTATGGATGAACACTTCACCATGGATGGATGATGTCTAGTGAATATTTTTTTAATTAAACATAATTCACAGGCCCACTATAAACATATTCAATATAGCACCAGAGCTGCTCACATAATTTGTGAATCTAGTCCTTTTTTTAGTCACATTGTTTTGTTTCCATTTTTATTATTTAATCACTGGTTGAGGTCAAGTTTCGCTAATCTACTTCTTATCCTGTGTCAACAGAATGCATAATCGGAAGATTATCTCAAAGTTCACCTCACCCATTGTTAATGAATAGGTAGCAGATAAATGATGTTTATTATATAATTTTAAATCTAATTTTTGCAATTTTTTTTTCAAATTCAATTGATTGAGTTACTGTTTCAAAGAATAACTGATACAACTATTGACAATTAGTTATTCTACTATTAAACTCATTTAATAATCTGATAGTTCTTTTAATATTTATATTTTAAGGCAGTTTAATAGTGAAGTGCGATTTAAGTTTTTGATTAAATTTTAATTAGTTCTTAATTTAAAAAAAATTTCGAAAGTGTGACGTACTTTAGGGGGGGGGGTCCCGAGATTTGTGACACTTTGTGACAGGGGGGAGGGGGGGGTCAAAAATCGTGAAAAATAGCGTGACGTACTTTATGGACGGCCCCATAGGTAGAGAGACAGACAATTTAAACAGATTGGTAGACAAGAGAAACAGCCTGAATTAGAAATAAGTACCAGATTTGTTTGTAATTAATACTTAAAGGGGCCATTAGGCAGTGGGGGGGGGGGCAAGTGGAATGCCTGGTTTGCCCATCTAACAGAACGGCAGTGGTCAAACT
Source organism: Bulinus truncatus (assembly GCA_021962125.1). Classification (NCBI taxonomy): domain Eukaryota; kingdom Metazoa; phylum Mollusca; class Gastropoda; family Planorbidae; genus Bulinus; species Bulinus truncatus. Next base: position 323,489 of record JAGDYQ010000255.1, read on the forward strand.
ATAACCTCTAAGTTTAACATTAGTGGGTAGCAATCCCAGTTTTATATCTGGTTTTGAGCATCAGAATGTAAGGAAAGTGTACAAATCTAGTGGGGGCCCCGCGATAGGAGCGTTGTGTTATGGTCTATAGCCTGTCAGGGCCGGCCTTACGAATTGCGGGGCCCAATTTGAAGCAATCAGGTCAAATCGGTCTTGGGCCGGCCCTGTAGCTTGTGGTTAGGGCTCTCCCCCCCCCGCATTTGACATGGGGCCCAGCGCACTCACAGGTAAAGCTCAGGTCGTCTTGTGTGCGTTTTTGTTTATATAAGGGTACAGTGTACATGTATGTGTATGAATGTATGTTGAAACACAGATGTGTCCCCCCCCCTCCCTGTCACACACCATTGCCAGCTTAGCTGTTCTAGTGACCCCCAGGCAAAAGTACCTGAAGTGGCCCTCGTAGCACCGGGTTTAACTTAAAGATTGGAGCTTTATAGCAGTGATGGCCATATGCGGTTGCCTTTATTTCTATAAGAGCCAGTGGCGCAACTGGGGGGGGGGGGCATTGGGGGCATTTGCCCCCTCCGAAATAAAAAAAAATTAAAAGATTAGACCAAAATAAAATACAAATATATAAATAATGTGATTTTTTAATACAAGTGATTTTTTTGCCCCCCCCCCCTGAAAGTTTGGCCTAGTTGCGCCTCTGATAAGAGCCATATAATATTAATATAATATCGTAAACTTAACAAGACTATACGTCTTATATCAAACCCAAATGTGTATTAAAAGAATAACATTAGAAAAATGAACTATTTATTTATTGGGGGGGGGGGGGGGGAGGGGGGGTTAGAGGGTAAGGGATTGAACACATTCTAAAACTAATCAAAGAGAGATAACCATTTAATTAAATGGAAAAAAATAATTTTCCACAGTTATCTAAATCAATGTATTATAACGAGGTTAAGGAAAAGGGCTATGAGGACGATGTATAGTGCAGACACGAACGCACGTGTAAACAGTGAGGCGGATTTCACTGCGGGTGTGAGCTGGGACGCCGACTTCTAAATAGACCCATAGAAATCACCAATCCTACTTAAAATAATTAGTCTTGTTTCATTTATGTATGCCTTTTTTATGTCTTTAAAGAATGCACTCATCCATCTCTTTCTGTCTCTCTTCCTCTCACTTTATATGGATCCGGCATTTCTTATAAGATGACCATAATCCACCTGACATTTTTAATGTCTTTATCGCCAATATCAAACTCAGTGAAAGATATTTCAAATCATGATAGAATAGTCTTCAATTTTGGAAATTCTAAAAAAAAAAAAAAAATAGCCACATAACGAAAACCATGATGAATACGTTATCTCGCGGTGCAATTATTAATTAACAGCTTCCCATGCTTTTTTTCACAATCAGAATCATAATTGACAGTGATATATACCTTTTAAGATGACTCAAAAAAATTTCCAAATGAAAATTTGATTTGAGTTCTGTAAAACAAATAAAATTATTACTTTTATTTTTTTAAAAATGATGATAATAAACATATTTTTTTAAATAATGAAAAAAATATAAAAATAGAAAAGTGCACTTAATTATTAACACTAGGCTACGTGACGTGAGCTTTTCAAGCATTTCAGAAAAATCCTGGCACAATTTCCGTTCAACCCACCAAGGGCAATTTTGACGAACCGAAAGTGAATATTTCTTTACAAAGGTTTGCTAGTTTGATTTATCATTCATATAATGAAAAATATAAATAAGTAATTAAAAATAAAAACGACAAAGAAGTATTAACATTTTGTACCACTTTATTCTTAATAAAGCTCTAATTCTAGTGATAATGCGGGATTAAACTTTTGATTGAAATGTATTGAATGTCAATAAATAATGTTCGGTGTTTGCAGACTGAAAACTTCAAAAGTATTGTAAAATTGCAGCATCTCTCTGTAAAGGAGAATTCACCATGGTTAAAACTCAAGATGATTTCCATAATTGCTTACGAAAGTCGGCCCACGAATTAAATGGTTCTTTCATATCTTAATGCAAAGGTCTTAGTGGGTATCAAACGAAATGGACCATTTATCTTGTGGTAGAACTGTCCTAAACCATTACCATGAATGCAGATTTCTTGTTAGATATGGCAATTACAAAAACGTAATATGATTTCTTGTAAAGATATTACTTGAAGCCTCAGTAAAGCAGCTTTAGTGTCTCTGATTTGTCTGCTCTGCCATCATCAGCGACATATATATCAATGAGTTGTTTATTTAATTTCAGATGTTTGCCCGTACACTTGTGAGACGTATGTCTTCATTGGCTGAGCCACTCTCCAGACCAGGTCAAGGCAAATATCCTGTTCCAAATACACCACGGTTCAAGAAATTAATGGAAAAGCAAAGACTCTTTTGCGTATGTTTTTTTTTTTTTTAAATATAGTTTTAAATTACTTATGCTAATATACAGTTGACTGCATCTTGTGTGTATAAAAGACTTAATTTAAATATGTATACTTTCTGGTTTATATAGTATGTCTAAATACCAGGTGTACATAGTTAAAACAAGCAATTAAGCCTGTTCCATTCTGGACACAGGACGTGTTAGCGCATTTTCATGTTATGTATCAGTACGTTTGTTAGCTTTCAGTAAATATTTGTAAATTTTGGAAATGTTTATAAATTCAATTGTGTAATGCATATATCTGTAAAAAAAAATATTATAAAAGACGTTTCTTTATATTTGAAAAAAAAAATTATTTTCTCTTAAATCTAACTACAAGTGGTTTGTGGTTACTGAAATAGGACTCATAATTGAAAACATTCGAAATTGTAGTCATTTATTCGTCCGAAAACTCCGTCAATTGTTGCATAGCTCTGATACTTTCAATTAAACTCAGAACACAAGCTTACTATTTCATTTGATGAGTTTCTTAATAAATCTTGGTGAAACTACGTGCTGCAGTATTTCGCACCAAATGAATGGGTTATTGAACGTACAAGGTGTATATATAATATATAAGCCCCTTAGGAGCCCTGAAGCCCGGCTCTCAGAGGTTCTATCATGAAATGAACTTTTGATGTACACATGGCAGGCCAAGACCTACAAAATGATATATACATCATGGGTCTAGGACTTATGGTTGCTGAGATATAGGGCGCTCCATTATTAATATAGCTTATATAGTAAAAAACGATACTTTATAAGGCCCCTTTTACGGCCCTGAGAGGTCAGATCGCGAAATGGAAAAAAGTCATTTCTTGGCAGGCCAAGACCTACAAAATGATATATACATCATGGGTCTAGGACTTATGGTTGTTGAGATCTAGGGTGATGACAGACAGACAGACAGACAAAACGGGGACAATAGAGCATTTTTTTTTTCGAAAATGCTCTAAAAAACAACAATTTGAACTTAAAGTGCAGTAGGCTCTGTACCTTTACACTTCTAAAAGTAAAATATTAAATACAATTTACCCAAGTTTGTTTTTTTTAAGACAATTTACAGGTCTATAGTATTTATAGTAATTTAAGATTATTGTGACTTTTGTATTTGCAAGATCAAGTGTAATATCTTCACCATGTTGAAATGGCAACTTATTTGGCCTACAAACATTTATAAAATAATAAGAGTATATCACGTACTGAATAACATGAACAATACTCGCAAACTGATTTAAAACGACATACATCTTTGATGTGAAAGTTCCTGAGTAAAACAAAAATTGTGGAAACAGACCCGTAAAATATGCTGATGACACAATGCAACCAATAGCTTAGTAGTAACACCCAATTTTTTTTTATAAATGGGGTTAATATTCTTTTTTTATTTATCTTTTCATTTAATTTGGAATCATCTGGCTGCTTTAGATGTTCACCGATAGCAGTGGGAGATATTTGGCTGTATTCAGTGTTTTTATAAACTCGTCAACTTAGTAAAGCGCCCATGACATTCTAATTGATTGTGTGGCTAGAATGATTTCCTTGCCTCCTTAACTCTCCCCCGACTTGTTTTATGTACCCATATTAAATTGGGTGTTTTGGGGGACATTTATCAGAACCTGAAAAAATTCCAATCCTTTTACCAGAGCTCAAACCTGGGATCCTCCCTCATGTTCACAGTGGAGCTTTCCACACCACACGACCAGAGTGTGTCCTCCAGGCCTTGAACCAGCCATTATTACATGTCACTTTAAACTAATCAAATGTCCTCTTTTATATCGTCACTTTAAACTAATCAAATGTCCTCTTTTATGTTATCACTTTAAACTAATCAAATGTCCTCTTTTATATCATCACTTTAAAATAATCAAATGTCCTCTTTTATATCGTCACTTTAAAATAATCGCCATCTTTTATGCCGTTTCAGAGAGATGATGGTCTGCTTGTATGGCAGAAATTGCCAGCCGATGTGCCACTCTATAGAATGGTTATCGCCTTGGTCACAGTCGGCACCCTTTGGTCTGCTTATGACCTGTTCCTGTTTGCATCGCCACCTAAGAATCAATAAACCTAGTTCAGCCCACATGTTAAATCACAGGCTAGAGTTGGAAAGGAGGTTCCACTTAGTTGTATAGTTTATGTACTGGTGATGTTTGTGGTGTGTGTCATGGTAACATCTGGAAGGATTTTTTTCATTTTTCATTTCATTTGAACTTTAGAGATGTAAAGAATGTTGGTAGAGGAAGAGTGTGACATATTGAAACTGTTTATAATTGAATAAATTTCCTTGACTTGATTTGTGTCTCTTTTTGTCATAATTTTGTTTTGAAAGTTTTTGACTTTTAATATGTACTTGATGTTTGTTAATTATCTTGTAGAAAGTATAGGCAGTAGTATTAGTCATATTTTCTATATATTAATATTAGACTACTAGGGACGAGGCGTGAGTGTTGCCAGTCATATTTCTTAGAGAAAAATTTATTGATGTTTTTATGCTATATACAAATATACAAACAATCATAGATTTATATATTTGTATAAATTATTAGACTAACCACTTATTCGGTTTATATACTAATGAAAGTTATATAAATTTCAACTTGTAGTCTTTTCATTATGAATGATTATGCTATGTTCAATAACCACAGTACCATTATATAGCATTTTCTATAAATATGACCGGCGACACTCACGTCTCGTCCCTGGAGACTACCAATAGACCTGGAGACCAATTTAATAAGAGATTATTCTAGTTCTACAATCAGAAATACTTTTACACAAGAACGGTAATCTGAAATTGCCGATTTCTGTAATATTTTTACGATTATGTCCCTTCGCTTAGCAAATCAAACAATTCAGAAAAAAGTAATAGAAAAAGGAAAGAGATTGCTATACGTAGAAAAAAATTGCAATCGGTGGTTAGTGGAAAATTAGAAATTGACAGTATTAATTCATCTGTCAGAATTGAAAATCTATTAAGTTCATTATACATATTATACATAAACTGAATGTATTTAAAGTACGACATTTAAATGTGTAAATATCTTTATATAATGTTGGAACGCCGCGGTGACATAGTATCTAGGTCAAACTAAACCTAGCACTGCAAAACATCACTGCATCCAGGTGCCGTGAAAGTACCTTAGTCCTTATACCTAGCAAAGACACAGCAAGGGAGGGATAACTCAAACATGGCAGGGGTCCCAAGACATAAAGGGCCCCCGTCTCCTTCAAAATGTATAAATCAGGTGGCCACTAGTTGTAGTTAATGGCGCAGGGGCCCCCCCTGCATAATGCAGTTAATTTTTGTGAATGTTCTTAATTTTTCGGCCTACCAAGTCAGTGACATGTGCCGTGTAAATGCCTTCCCTGGTCTCTGGTTTAATGGGACAGCACACCATGAACACCAGTGCCTGTATGATGGACAACACATGGCATGGGATAGCTCTCTCCCCCCCCCCCCCGCCTACAACACAGAATGGTCATCCGAACAGTTCACGCTGTTTGGGGGGTGGGGGTTGTTATTGTGCTTAAACCTTAGATACGAATCAATTCTGAGATTAACTAGTGACCTTGACCCAGCATATAGCCTGCGCCGACTCACTCTGAACACGTCAGCCCCCCCCCCCCCACACACATTCCCCCGTCCTTTAGAGTCCAGAGGTTAGAGTAAGTTGGCAGAAAATGAAATGCTATTAGGGGTGTGTGTGTGTGTGATCAGAGAGAGAGCCCTAGATTACCGCCCTGACACGCACCCTCCTCCCCCACCACACCCTCAACCTTTCCTCCCCTCCCCAGAGATATCACATCAAGCATACATCCACGTGTTTCTTTTTTTTTTTTTTGGTAGTTTGTGGGGGTGCTAGTACAGCTGTAGTGTCAGAGATGTAACAACTGTTACCAAGGTAAAGAATGAACGATATTACGGAAGAACCAACAACAGAAGTTGGGGGCGAGTGGGAGGGAAACCGTCATTAGTTTGACATAACGGGTCAATCTTTGAAAATCGATACTGGTAGCTGCGAGGGGCTACTGGTCTGTGACGAGTCCCGAACTCAGCCACACAGAGGGTTTAATTCGTCCCTTCAATTCCAGCGGAAATCTCGGCCTCCCTCCTTCCGCCCCCTCCCCCACCCACTTGTGTGGCTGCCGGTTTGAATTACCGCTATCAAATTATTTCACTTCAAGTTGAGATCTGCTGGAGGAAAAAACCGCCCGCGCTCAATCTATTTTTAACTTTCATTTTTAGTTGGAGAGTATTTATTTATTATAGCAAAGGAAAATGAAGCCCAGCTACGAAACTCATGACAGAATGTCGCTGAATATGAATATTTCATTATCGAAATGCTTTTTTTTTTTTAAAGTTTGATTATCTTCACGGGCGTAGTGCGGGTAGGGTCAGGGCCGTAGCCAGAAATTCAAGGGCCCCGACAAACTATAACAGGTGAGGCATTAACCCATCCAATTTCG
>JAGDYQ010000255.1:337885-351180 GCA_021962125.1 Bulinus truncatus
CGTTGTTCTTAAATGGTGTCATTCTCACATGGTGTTTACTTTCAAAATAGTGTTATTCTCAGATGGCGTTGTACTTAAATGGTGCAGTTCTCACATGGTGCATACTTTGATAGCGTTATTTTCAGATGGCGTTGTACTTAAATAATGTCTCTTTTTTTTTTTTAAATGGTTATTGTTCTCAGATGGTGTCGTTCTTAAACGGTCGCTGTTCTCATTACAATGTTCATCTTGATAATGTTGACCTAAAAACAATAAAGCCTGCCAGGATGATCATATCCTCGGACGATATGCAAACATTGTCGGGGGTAAAAGTACTTCGTGGCTACTAACAGAGAACTGGATAGGTCAAAGGGGGCCACAGTGCACGGTACTATCATTCCCGTCGGTCTTTGATAAAACCACAGAATACCGCGTCGTACCCCCCCCCGTCTGACCTTTGCCCCCCCCCCCTTCCCTGGGGGTGATTAGAATGGTCCGCCAAGCCACCGGAAATAGATTTCTTTCCTTGACATTTATGGACTGGAGACGAGCAGACGTGAAGCCAATATACACAACAAATAATAACAATCATTAATTATGGGACTATTTTTTTATATCATAGGAACTATTTTTTGTGTATATAAGTATAAATATAAAGAATGTACTAATCCCTTAAACAACAAAAAAAAAAACAGCATAAACTTCTGCAGGAATTACCGGATGTTGGAAATTATTGATAGGTAGGTAGGTGGGGAAAGCAGGTGGTAGGTGGAAAGCGTGTAGGTGGGCCAGAAGATAGGTAGCAAAAGGGGGTGGGGTTATAGGGTAAATAATTGTTTCGTTATTGATAAATAAAAAGGTAAATTAAGCATTCGTTTCGTCTGAAGTAGTAAACTTGACCTTGGTTTGTACTGTCTGGCAGCTGTCTTGTTTATCAGTCGCAAATTACGGGCATAATTAGATGTACGGTTAACATATATATATATATATATATATATATATATATATATAGATAGGTGAGTTAGTAGATTCTGTAGGTACATATTACAATATATCAAAAATTAGACTGAATTCAGAAAACAAAACAATTTTTCAAATAATAACCAACCAGAGACGTACCTATTGTGTGGGAAAGGGGGGGGGGTCGTCCGAATTTGAGGGTCCCCCCGGAGCCCCCAGCTTGAGGGTGGGCCCTCAATTTTAAATAAAATGGGCCCCCAAATCGCCAGGTTCGGCACTGTAACCGACAACAGCACGACAACAGCACGACAACAGCACAATCTTGTTCTTTTTGATTGGATGCGGACCACAAGAGACCACCATTACGTGACTCGAGTCTCGCTGGGCTTTGTATTCGATTACATACTTCTGTTACATGACGCGGGTCTCCATTGGGCATTGGATTCGATTATTTGGTAATCGGTGACGTGATTCGGTATGACAAAATAAGAAGACATGTTTTTCTTGATTAATTTCTTCACTCTGTGTTTTACAACTGTCAGTGTGTAGCCTATATATTACACAGATAGACTACACAACACAGATAGACTAAACAACACAGATAGACTAAACAACACAGATGGACTAAACAACACAGATAGACTAAACAACACAGATAGACTACACAACACAGAGTGACTAAACAACACAGATAGACTACACAACACAGATAGACTACACAACACAGATAGACTAAACAACACAGATAGACTACACAACACAGATATACTACACAACAGAGATAGGCTACACAACACAGATAGACTAAACAACACAGATAGACTACACAACACAGATAGACTAAACAACACAGATACACTACACAACACAGATAGACTACACAACACAGATAGACAAAACAACACAGATAGACAAAACAACACAGATAGACTACACAACACAGATAGGCTACACACCACAGATAGACTACACAACACAGATAGACTACACAACACAGATAGACCACACAACACAGATAGACTACACAACACAGATCTTTCTATGTAAAAATAACCCAACAAAAACCCATGTATCTACAATTATGTGCAAGCACTCGCCATTCAGTGCAGTGGTCTGTTGAAATCAAAACGCGACTTCCTCTAGTGCAAAAAATGACGGCCACAGTGAGTGGACAGTGTCCCTGCTTGACCACACCCCCCTCCCTATGGGTCACTCACTGTGTTTACCTCTTCAACTGATCTTTTCCAGGTTTCACGGCCGACCTCCAGATCACTACGTCTTCCCACGGTTGACTAACTGTCAGGCCTTTTATTTATTTCCATCACGATCGACCGACTTATGAGACTGAAGGAATGGGGAAGGGGGCGGGGGTGGAGGGTTGGGGGGTGGGGGGGGGAGGACCATTCCACATCGTCAAGGGTAATCACTCTTAATTCATGGTTTGACTTTTAAATTAACTCCCTTTAATCTGCAAGGGGCGTCTTTTCCCAGTCCACGTAACTCTTGTCAAACATTGAGTTGTGGTTCTTCATCATAACGAAGAGAATTACAAATGAACGACTATCTCATTATTATAAACGCACGCGCTTTTTTTTTTTGATACTGCCTATGATAATTGCCTATGATGTTGCCTATGATGTTGCCTATGATATTGCCTATAATATTTCCTAAGATATTTCCTATGTTTTGCCTATGATGTTGCCTTTAATGTTGCCTATGATATTTCCTATGATATTACCTATGATGTTGCCTATAATGTTGCCTATGATATTTCCTATGATAATTTCCTATGATAATTGCCTATGATATTACCTATGATGTTGCCTATGACGTTGCCTATGATATTTCCTATGATATTGCCTATATTTGTAAAAGACCTAACAAAAACAACGTATTTATAATCATGTACAAATACACCCCCCATCCCAAAAGCGAAGTCAAGAGATTTCTGATCTGATGACTATGACAGCAGGGCTCTGTACCATCTCCCCCCCCCCCTTCAAAAGCGATGGAGGCACAAAAGATTGGGGCCTCTTGCCAGTGCAAAAAAATAAATAAATAAAGAGCCACCTCTGTGCTGATGAACCCAGGGGGAGGGGGTGAGGGGGTTACTTGCATGAAATGGGGGAAGGGTGTTGGTAAGGAGAGGGGACACAGGAGAAATTAAAACGCCCCCCTTCATTCCATCGCATTGCTTGTAAATAAATACATTTCGTTTGAAATACAAAAAAATTAAAGTAAATAAACTAGTACCTAGAAGTGATAACATCATCCAGGATTTCCTGAACAGTTTTAAGAACATCCTAGGGAGAATAAAAAATGTTACAATAAAAACCGTACAAATTGAACTGCGCGTTTAGTTAATGGCGTCTAAATGTACGATGCTGAAGCCAGGGGGTGATAACTCTGTGAGTTGGACACACACATTCCACCGGTTACTTAGCTCCCCTTAACATCACTCTCATCAATGGAGAATTTCATAGAGTTGATGTACAATTTTTCTTTTTTAACCCAACTACAGATTTAAAACAACAACAACAAAAACAAAACAAAAACAAAAACAACTTGGCCAAGTTATTTTAAGGGCCGGCTTCAACTATGATTTTTTTTTAAAATAAAAAGCCCCACACAAAAATATGTTTAAACCTGACGGGCTGAAGGAAACTTTTTTCATGACGTAGAACTGCTTACGGTTTGTATTTACGCGATCTATCTAAGTTGCCGACCCTGGTCTAAGGAAACAGCATGACCATTTTATAGTTAGATAACGGTGCATAATCATTCATTATAAAATGACTACACGTTAGAATATATATATATATATATATATATATATATATATATATATATATATATATAACATCAGTTATGCATAAATCGTATATGATGTTATGTTGTTAGTCCAATACTTTATACAAATATATAAATCTATGTTCGTTTGTGCTTTGTATATAGCATAAAAACTTCAATACAATTTTCTCTAAGAGTTATAACCGGCAACACTCACGCCTCGTCCCTGATATATATACATGGGCGTATTCATGGGGGGGGGGCAAGGGGTGGCATTTGCCCCTCCCCCTACATTTTGAAAAAATGTCACATAAGAAGGGGGCATTTGCTCCCCCCCCCCTACATTAAAAAAAAATGTCATAAAGTTGTTATTTACCCCCCCCCCCGGAAAATTTTTGCCCTTCCCCCTGGAAAAATTCCTAGCGAATATATATATATATATATATATATATATATATATATATATATATATACTTACATACATATATTCTGTGCTTACTGGTTAGTTTGAAACTCAACAGCCTAATAACGTTGTAAAACTATTCAATTATCTAGCATATTGCTGAACAGATCGCCAAGAACATCTATGCACGTTGAAAGATCCGCAGACTCCAGATGTCCTGAAAATCAGCAGGTTCTCTTACCCCCCCCCCCCCGGTCCAATCCCCTCCTCACTACCCCCCCCCCACACTTCCTCCTTCTTTCTGTTCGACTTCTTGAAGAATTATCCCGAAAATTAATTAAAAAAAAAAATCTAGATTCATCCAAATGTAAAGAAAAACAATCACAATGTCATATGTAAACTATCCAGATTTATTGTTGGATAGCATTTCACTAGAATCTAGATTTCTCAATAAATAAATAAATATCTATATCTAATTTTTATTTTTTAAATATTCTAATCGGCAGCACATGCCCTAAATCTGCTGCACCGGGAACGAAACGTCATTTCCTGAGTTAAGCGCCAACTGGCCCCTAGTGTCTTTTTAAATTTACAAAAATCTCGGTATTAATTAACCCAGACATGAAGTCTGTTCGTTTGACTTCATTATCTGGCACACTAGTTGGTCGGTCTAGAGAGTATTTCACTTGATAGTTTTGTAAAACGTTTGTTTTTTTTTCCTTAGAGAGTATTGACGATCTGGAAATTTACAAAAACTAATACTATAAAACCATTTTGTTAAAACGTATAGCCTCAACCTAAAATTGCCTGATTATTTACGAAACTAAGATTCAGAATCGTTTAGCTTTTTTTTTTTGTGGCATCGATAAATAGAGCTGTAATTTTACAAGTGTACATATACTCTTGATCACATTGTTAACTATTTAAATTTTCTCGCGACCAATCCGAAATTAGTCTTGCGACCGACACATTAATAACCCGATGGTCAACTTTACGGTCTACGCCAGTGGTCGACAAACTTATCAGCCAAAGAGCCAAATCTGAACATTACAACAGTTAAAAAAAATTGGGAGCCAAACCTGCTTGTTTAGTAAACGTTTATTACACTAAATAAGAAGTACACTAAATAAGAAGTACACTAAATAAGAAGTACACTAAATAAGAAGTACACTAAATAAAAGTAAATATCAGAGCCGCACTTAAGGAGCCAAAGAGCCACATGCGGCTCCGGAGCCGCACTTTGCCGACCACTGGTCTACGCCCGCGGCTCTCAACCGGTGGTACTCCGTACTCCCAGGGCCGCCGAGAGGGGGGCAGGGGGTATCATTGCCAGGGGGCCCGCATCTGTAAGGGGGCATAAAGGGGGCCCGGCAGCCCCGACCATGTCAATTTTTTCACGACTCATTGTTTATTAAGGGGCCCGCAATGATGTCCTGCCCTGGGGCCCGCGTTGGCTCTCGGTGCCACTGCGTACTTCAAGGGGTAAGCAGCGACATAAAATGTTCGTTCAAAAACTCTGCGCCACCCGACCGTGTGTCCAGGGAATTAGGTCACATGCAACAGGTCTAGTTCAAACTTTATATTTACAAGTTTCATTTGCGGTGCTGTGTTCTGTATACGGTTTCCCCCATTACCCCCCTCCCCCGAGGATCACCCATCCCCCCCCCCATCATAATACAGTATGAGATGTTTATGAAGGTCAATGCCACTGCACAGGGGCGACTTTTTTTTTCCTGTCTGGGTCATGTTGTGAAAGGTGGGTGGGGGAAGGGGGGTGGGAGGTGGGAGTGGAAAGGAAAGGGAAAGTTCTGGAACATTTCACCAGACTTCATCACTGACAGCTATATTCCTTGTTGCATTTCACCAGACTTCATCACTGACAGCTATATTCCTTGTTGCATTTCACCAGACTTCATCGCTGACAGCTATATTCCTTGTTGCATTTCACCAGACTTCATCACTTACAGCTATATTCCTTGTTGCATTCCGCCACACTTCACCACTGACATATATATGTCAATCTTCTTGAGTGCGTGTTTGTATAAGTGTAATTCTGTCTGTATGTTTGTCTGTTTTTAAGTACTGTGAGTGTGTGTGTGTGTGTTGTGTGTTATGTGTGCTGTGAGTGTGTTGTGTGTGTGTTGTATGTATGTTGTGTGTGTATAGTGTGTGTGTTGTTGCGTGTGTGTGTGTGAGTAGTGTGTGTATGCATCTGTGTCTTGACCGCCTACTTTTTTTACCCCCCCCCCAACACATCATTGTTTCTGATTCAATTTTCTTGATCCAAGACTTGTGCCACTGTCACTGATTTATTTCAACGACGTTCATTTATTTATTTTTTTAATCAGTAGAGTAGTCAGTGAATCAAATCAGTAGTCAGTGAATCAAATCAGTAGTAAGTGAATGAAATCAGTAGTAAGTGAATGAAATCAGTAATCAGTGAATCAAATTAGTAGTAAGTAAATCAAATCAGTAGTCAGTGAATCAAATCAGCAGTCAGTGAATCAAATCAATAGTCAGTGAATCAAGTCAGCATTCAAGGAATCAAATCAATACACTTTGGTTCAAAAACAATTCACAAAGGGCGTGCGTTTAAACAGACCACACTCTGGTAAATATACAAATATTCAAATATTGCCAGGTATGGAAAAATGGGATCGAGGTCAGCTCTGGCCAGCTGTCCCCCAAGGCGACCAAGAAGTGACCAGACCCAGATGGTGTGAAGTATGGTCGATTCAATCAACGAACTGCTGAAATGTCTCTTATCACAACAGCTTGCTCCCGCCCTCCCCCTTCCCCTTCCCCACACCCACTTCCCCGTTGAGCGGCGCAGGGTAAACCGGTGTTAAAGTCACGTGATCGGGGCGACCCTCAGGGACAGTCTTCAAACATCGATCTGAAATACAGCAACAGGAAATGTCGTCACGAAATAATCCACGTTGTACATGGTAACTCAAGATTCCATATATATACGTCCATCATATAGGCCTCCACTGGAGTATTTCACATGTCTTCAAAGTGGGTCACACATTTCATGCATGTCTGTCACACACACACAGACATAGACAGATGCATGTCTGTCAAACACACACAGACATAGACCGATGCTTGAATGATGTCACTCGCGGGCGGTATGCGCCAAAGGCTCTCAAAATAGAGACATATTTAGTTGTACAGGTGCACACCACCTAATTAACGCGAACCGTCTGCCAACAACATCAACGCGCGCGCCAAAACCATAACAAGAAGATGTTTGGAGAAAAAAATAACATTGTTAAATTACATACAATTGGAACAGATAACAAAATACAAGTATCAAAGACAAACATTATGACACATAATTATTCAAATTTGATTTTTTAAATTCATTTTATACCTCCTCTCTGCTCCACCCCAACACACACACACACAAACCAAAGATAAAAAAGTATATTATTTATGTTTACACACCTGTACAGATACTTGAGTGTATACCACGACGCCGTGAAACAGATTCAAAGTAACGAACACATCGGAACATTTAACAGTTAAAAAAAGAGCAAAACACATACAAACATTCAGTGCTAATGTACTCAAATTATAGAAACATTCAGTGCTAATGTACTCAAATTATAGAAACATTCAGTGCTAATGTACTCAAATTATAGAAACAGTCAGTTCTAATGTACTCAAATTATAGAAACAGTCAGTGCTAATGTACTCAAATTATAGAAACATTCAGTGCTAATGTACTCAAATTATAGAAACAGTCAGTGCTAATGTACTCAAATTATAGAAACATTCAGTGCTAATGTACTCAAATTATAGAAACGTTCAGTGCTAATGTACTCAAATTATACAAATATTCAGTGCCAATGTACTCAAATTATACAAATATTCAGTGCTAATGTACTCAAATTATAGAAACGTTCAGTGCCAATGTACTCAAATTATACAAATATTCAGTGCTAATGTCCCTAAATTATAGAAACATTCAGTGCTAATGTACTCAAATTATAGAAACATTCAGTGCTAATGTACTCAAATTATAGAAACAGTCAGTTCTAATGTACTCAAATTATAGAAACAGTCAGTGCTAATGTACTCAAATTATAGAAACATTCAGTGCTAATGTACTCAAATTATAGAAACAGTCAGTGCTAATGTACTCAAATTATAGAAACATTCAGTGCTAATGTACTCAAATTATAGAAACAGTCAGTTCTAATGTACTAAAATTATAGAAACATTCAGTGCTAATGTACTCAAATTATAGAAACAGTCAGTGCTAATTGACTCAAACTAAACATACGCCTGCATATATGTACAGCCAGGCATAACCTGCCTGACAGTTTGATGCAGGCAGTTGTAAATTGATTGGCCAATCTGAGTCACGTCATCCCACAACACGGCGGTGTAAATGACCTCACGTGAACTCTTTGTTTACATTATCAACGATGAAGCAATGACCTGAGGATGAAACTTGAAAACATGATTAAAAAATAAATCAAAACAAATAAACAGATAATCTCAAAGAAACCTTTTTGTTTTATAGCTGCTTTGAGAAAAATCAAACATCTGATGGTTTTACCTGTTGATGTTTTGATTGGTTCCGACAGTCTATTGGCTGATATTTAACAAATCGTCCAATCTATGCAGTTTTTATTTCCTTTGGTTCACTAACGTTCGCCGCTATGTTGGTATGTCTATGTCATATAAGTTTTGTGTATTTGTGTTTTACGTTTTGCGTTATATGTCTGTGTAATATGTTTGTGTAATATATTTGTGTTATATATATTAATAAAATTGTGTTAATGTTTGTGTAATAATGTCGGTTATATGTCGGCGTGATACATCTCTGTGTAATATGTCGGTGTCATGGCTGTGTAATATGTCTGTGTATCTTAGAATGAGTTGAAATAAATAGTTCATATGTTGTACTATAGGATGATTTTACAAAAATAAAATCGATTATTTGGTAAGTATTGACTACTACAGATGTTCATAGCGAATTCAAAATTCAAAATTGTACTCACGTGCAAATAAATAAATACTTTGCTTTTTTCTTGATTTGATCAACATTACGCAGCGGAACAGTTTGAACGTGTTTATCTCAACATTACGCAGCGGAACGGTCTGAACGTGTTTATCTCAACATTACGCAGCGGAACGGTCTGAACGTGTTTATCTCAACATTACGCAGCGGAACGGTCTGAACGTGTTTATCTCAACATTACGCAGCGGAACAGTCTGAACGTGTTTATCTCAACATTACGCAGCGGAACAGTTTGAACGTGTTTATCTCAACATTACGCAGCGGAACAGTTTGAACGTGTTTATCTCAACATTACGCAGCGGAACAGTTTGAACGTGTTTATCTCAACATTACGCAGCGGAACAGTTTGAACGAGTTTATCTCAACATTACGCAGCGGAACAGTTTGAACGTGTTTATCTCAACATTACGCAGCGGAACAGTTTGAACGTGTTTATCTCAACATTACGCAGCGGAACAGTTTGAACGTGTTTATCTCAACATTACGCAGCGGAACAGTTTGAACGCGTTTATCTCCGAGAGCGTTTGTATTCTTTGGTTTAATGATGGCTTTTTTTTTGGATGGCTTTTTTAGATTGGCTTTTTTAGATTGGCTTTTTTTGTTGTTTGTTTTTCATAATGGTAAACGGAGACTTTCTTGAAGATAGGCTTACAAGACGATTGCATATGGGGGCCCCACTTCCAAAGGATACCATCAAGTACAATCAATCTGATGCTGTTGGGGAACCTACGGTTTCTTCTGCCAGGGGCCACAACTCAGGGTTCCCCCTGGACTTCCAAATAGGTCTGACGCAACTTTGGTCCACAACATAGTTTCAGAATTGCCCCCCCCCTATAAGCTCTAAATCTCTGTTAAGGGCCCCTCAGAATCTCTTAGGCCCCCCCAAACAGCTCTAGGCCTATGCTCAGAGTCTCAAAATAGCTATGTCTGTCTCTGCATAGTTTCCCAATAGTTTCTAACTGGCGACCTACGGGCCCCAAAATAGCCTTTTCTCTGCATTGGACCCCCCAAACAGCTATATATCTCAGCCTAGAGCCCCGAATAGCCGTCTTTCTTCCTCGGGCCCCTAAATAGTTGCAAGTTTCTGCCAAAGCCCCCCCCCCCAGCATTCCATCAACATGAGAACCGTCGAGATCGTAAGAGCTGCATGTATTTTTGTAGCCTTTATGACGTGTGTCTGGGCCAGCAGAAATCAGTCAGAGGTCAAAGCTGTGTTTATATAATATGACCTTCAGCGAGAAGCTGCAAGTTAGCCAGGGGGACTTAAGCCTAGGACAAGAGCCCCACATGCATGGCACCCCTCGTTGAGAATTTATTGACATCACCTGTGCGAACAAGAGTCCGCTGTTCGTAGGGGTGGGGGGAAGGGGGGAGGAAGGGGGTCAACAAATCACAGTTCGGTCAGATTTAGGGCATATAAATCGAAACCCCTCGACATCTTAAATCACCTCAAAGTTTTCTTCCTTTAGCTATACATCTTAATCTGTTGGAAACGCTTCAAGGTTACATTGACTTGTATTATTCAATTATTTCAGGGCCACTGCGAGAGGGCGGAGGAGGGGGGCAGCCACAAAACTGATCAGGGGCCTCGAAGAGCTTTAGGGCAGGCCCATCCCTTTCGAAATTAGTGAATATTACTGGTGATTTATTTTTGGGGTAAATCGAGCCTTAGTTGTAAAACATTTTCAGGCGCCCCAGTTCAAAAACTTTTTTCAGGCGCCCCATTGTCAAACTTTTTTTCAGGCGCCCCATTGTCAAACTTTTTTTTCAGGCGCCCCATTGTCAAACTTTTTTTCAGGCGCCCCAGTGTAAACTTTTTTCAGGCGCCCCGGATATTAAGTCCTTCCAGTTTGTATATACTGTTTGATTTTAATAACTTAGCTATTTCTCCTCTTTCGCCCATAAATCGTCTTTCTCTCCCTCCTTCCCCCCCCTCCACCCTCTCTCTCTCAATTTTCCTCACACACACACTCACACACTCCGTTCGTTTTTTCCCTCCCTCTTTAACACAATTATTACGCAAACGGCTCCCGAGTTTGATTAGCAACCAAAAACAGCTTAATGGGCATTGGGTGGCCACACTGCGATTGGCTTGTCTCGTCGACGTGGTCCTGGCAACTTTACGACTTTCCACTTCCCGTCGTTAGTGAGGCGGCTCTTTCGTTTCCTGACAATTTATTTTATGGCCAGATAGAGCTTGGCTGCAAAGAAAAAAAGAACAAGAAGAATAAAGATTGAATTTTGAAGTCCAAACAGGCACCAACAGGGAGGGGGGAATTATTGTTTGTATGGATTATTAAAAAAACAACTCGCGGAGTGTATTATGAATTCAATATCAACAAACGGCAGCTCAATGCAATTGATTTTTTCTACTTTGGATTTATTGGCACCAGAAGACGATCACCTGATTTGGTCCGTTTCGCCGTTGTTCTTCTATCAACATTGATTTTTTTTTTTTACGGAGGCCAGATTTTCGTAACGATGTATTTCAAAATTATGAAGTAGGATTTTTCTTTTTATCGGTGGGAATAAATTGAAAAGGTGAGTACTAAATATTAATTTCATACCACGAGAGTGAACGATAGTTTATGAGGTGGGTGTGTGTGTATGGGGGGGCGCTGTAATTGGCGAACTTGTATCAGGTTCATAGTTCAGAAGTATATGATTCAGTGGCCGTTTACTTATTAAATTTGGCCTTTGAAAAAAAAAGGGTGTGTGTGGGGGTTGGCCTAAGTGTGTCACGCTATGATAAATGCAAGGGGGGGGGGAGGGGGTGCGAGGTAAAAATTATGAAAAAAAAAGGATGGCCCCCACATTTGTTACTGTGTGCAGAGGCGTACCTAGGGTGAGGGGAGGGAAGGGTCCGAATTTGAATGTACATTAAATATTAACTACATTATCTCATGTCGCGATGTCGAATGTCAAAATGCAGGGGCCCCAAAAGAGGTCAAGCCACCCGGGACCCCGATTCCCTAGCTTCGGCACTGACTGCTTTTGGCTGTGTCCAGGTAAATGAGACATATGTTTCTGTGTGTGGCTGTGTCCAGGTAAATGAGACATATGTTTCTGTGTGTGGCTGTGTCCAGGTAAATGAGACATATGTTACTGTGTGTGGTTGTATTCAAGTAAATCAGACACACGTTACTGTGCGCGTTATTTGAACGTCATTACATTAGTATTAAAAAATAATTGATATTTTGCCTTTTTTTATTACAACATTTAATATCACAGTTTTTCGTCAAAACGAACATATCTGATTCATTATTACGAAGCCTTCATCTACGTCATGGCATTCGTCGATTGGTTTAGTTCACCGTGTGGGCGTTGGCTACATATGACACCATTCACCAAACCTTTAAATTTGTTCAGATGACACAATTCACCGACACTTTAAATTTGTTCAGATGACACAATTTTTAGTTTGAACTGTTCATCTGCTTAGCTAATGTTTATTTCAAACGTGAAGCCATGAGTCTATTAATGACATCGGGAAATTCCAATTTCATGCAGTGCTTCACTGTACAAGTCAAAGTAATAGTTCTTTGAAATTTCGCAATCTGCCACGCTGCTGCGCCACATTGTGCTCTCTCCCGACCATCTCCCTCCCGTAAGGACGGGTGGAAGGGGAGGGGGGACACATTGCTGAGCTGGCAGTGAATGTCTCATCGCAGGTAGAACTCACCTGGAGGTGTTTGTCTGTACAGCTACTAGAAAGTTGTATACATTGTCCGTTCGCTCCACTCTCTGTGTTCCGCCAATTTTATGCAACAATCATTCACAGAGATGACAAGCATACAGACGTCCAATCATTCAGACGTCAATCATACATACATCACCCATGTAGACATTTATCATTCAGACATAATTATAGACATCAATCACACAGACGTTAATCATACAGACGTCAATCATACAGACTACAATCATACAGGCACTAATCATACAGACTTCAATCATACATATGTCAATAATACAGACTTCAATCATACAGATGTCAGTCATACAGATGTCAATCATATAGACTTCAATCATACAGATGTCAATCATACAGACTTCAATCATACAGATGTCAATCATTCAGACCTCAATCATACAGACGTCAATCATACATACTTCAATCATACAGAC
>JAGDYQ010000255.1:351680-374180 GCA_021962125.1 Bulinus truncatus
TATAAACCAGTGTAATGATAACACCAGTGTAATGATAACACCAGCGTAATGATAATGCCCAATGTAATGATAACACCAGTGTAATGATAACACCAGTGTAATGATAACACCAGTGTAATGATAACACCAGCGTAATGATAACACCAGTGTAATGATAACACCAGCGTAATGATAATGCCCGATGTAATGATAACACCAGTGTAATGATAACACCAGCGTTATGATAATGCCCGATGTAATGATAACACCAGCCCAATGATAACACCATTGTAATGATAACACCAGTGTAATGATAACACCAGTGTAATGATAACACCAGCGTAATGATAACACCAGTGTAATGATAACATCAGCGTAATGATAATGCCCGATGTAATGATAACACCAGTGTAATGATAACACCAGCGTAATGATAATGCCCGATGTAATGATAACACCAGCCCAATGATAACACCATTGTAATGATAACACCAGTGTAACGATAACACCAGTGTAATGATAATAATACTTTTATTGTTTCATATCGTTTTCTGTACAAAACGATACACACAAAATATTTTGTTTATATTTGTATAAATAAAAAATAAAATTTTCTAGTTGTCGTAGGATTTACAAAAATAAATATCAATCACTGATATGCAATCAAAAAAAAAATATATAAAATGACACAAAAATGTTAACAATCGATAAAACTTTTACACCCCAGCGGACTGAATGAACGAATTGAATTATTTGTTAAAAATGGCATTGTTAACAATTAACATTCACGTGTTGTAGCACCACCACACAACAATACAGCACAAATGGACCAACATTTTCAAAAATCAAAGTACACACTAGTCCCCCCAGATATTTGTTAGTCCCATAGATATTTGTTATTTATAAATAAGAGGTTTTGAACTTTAGCCCTGGAGAGTAGGAAGGGAACTGCTTGGCTGTGCGGCCCCGCAACAGGGCGCCGTACTAAGAAGGGGCGCCGTAAGAGATCTGCTTTATGTTTTTGCACTTTTCAGATTTTTGGGGAGGGCACCAAAAATGTAACTAGTTCAGGGCGCCACGATAGTTGGCCACGGCTCTGCTTCAGAAGATCACGTTTCGTAGGACTGAAAAGTGAAGAATATATGATAACAGTGGGATGGTAACATGATAAACCATCATTTTATTCCATCAATACATACCATCAAGATATGCCATTGTTTTGTTCCATCAAGATATACCATCAGTACATGCCACAATGATAAAATATAATCACTATATGCCATCATGATATTATACCATCACTATATAACATCATGAAATTATACCATCACTATATAACATCGTGAAATGATACCATCACTATATGCCATCATGATAGTACATCAGCACCATATCATCATGAAAATGCATCATCATCACGTCAATATACCATCTCTGTATACCATCACATCGTACCATCACAGCATACCATCACTCCTCTTTCTGAATCTCCAGGCGCCCGACGGGGGACTTTGTCCGGTGCCTCTTCCAGAGGTGGAGCACGAGCTGAAAGACGTCGTCCATCAAACGGAGGGCGCCCTGCTTGACGTACGCCCAGCCGTCCGAGGCCTTCCTCTGGAGGAAGGAGGAGAGGAAGAGCTGCTGGTGGAACCGCCGCCTCATCTCCTCGGACAGGAGCCGGATGACCCCTATGTCCTTGGCCACGTCGATGGGCATCTCCTTCTGGGCGGTGAGCGCGAAGACGTCCGCGCCGTAGAGCACCAGCATGCTGGCCACCTGCGTGTAGCCGCAGGCCGCGGCCGTGTGCAGCGGCGAGAAGCCGTGCACGTCCTGGGCGTTGACGTCGGCGCCGTTGCACAGGAGGAGCTTGACCGTGTCCAGGTTGTTGCTGAGGACGCCGTGGTGCAGGGCCGTGAGCCCCACGTGGTTGACCCGGTTGACGTGCACCTCGTCCCCGTGGTTGTCCAGGATCCGGACCAGCTCCGAGGTGTCAGCATCCTGGATGACCGCCGTCAGCACCGACTCGGCAGAGAAGGAGATCCGCCTCTTGCTGCAGCCCCCGCTCATCCAATGCCTGCCCCTGGAGCTCGTCTCGACGGTGGTGGGGAGCGGGCCCGGGGTCACGCGCATGCGTACGTGCACAGATGGTCCGACGCGTCCTCAGGCGGAGTGGTCAGTTAGCGTGAACCGATCCGAAAATCACGGATACCTCAGAATAGCCTTTCTATCTGTGATTACGGCCCATGGCTTGTGCGGCCTACTCACACCTGAAATAAATAGACAAACAGGGGCAAAAATGTTATTTACTTTCATTAAATGTACTGTAAACAAAAAAAAATGTTCAGAGCAATTAACAAAAATAACAATAGCACAGAACAATGCTCTTTCTCTTTCCACGTTAACTATTAAATACAAATGAACCAATAAATTCAGCCAATATTACACTGGTAAACAGTGAATTCGTTGCCAGTGATATTTGAATCATTTTATACAAAGTCAACGATGCTGATTTAGAATATGTAAGTGCTTTTCCTAGATTGGCTCTATTTTACGAGATAATTAAAATTAATTAAAAAATGCATGCACCGTATTTGGAATTTGTCAAGAATTGCATGACGTATAATAGTATACTAACAAATAGTAGTGAAAATGTTAATAGTCACTCAGAAATTTGTTCAAAAATATGTGTAATAATGTTATAGAAGAAAACATTTTCATTTGAAAAACTAATTATGTCTAATTAATTAATTAATTAATTTGTTAATTGTCTATAGTAATGCATAAGCAAATCGCTGTTTGCTCGACTTCCTTTTGTATGTGTCGTTGTTGCAATTGCGCTGGAGGCTCCAACAGTAGTCAGCCATCATATGTATGTCCCATCTTCCTTGATATCTCTCCTCCGTCATCCTCATATCCTGATGGAACCTTTCGCCTTGTTCCTCACTGAAGTCCCCAAGGTTACCTGGAAATTTGTCTAAATGACTGTGCAGGTAATGTACCTTGATGCTCATATTTGTTCCAATGTTTCTGAAGTTAGCGAGCATATCTTGCACCAGTTCTTCGTAATTCTCTGTTCTGTTATTACCTAAGAAGTTCCTGACAACTGAAACAAAATCGTTCCATGAAGAAGCTTCAATGTGATCCATGAAATTAGTAAAATTTTGATCATTGATGAGTTTTCGAATCTGAGGACCGTCAAAAATCCCAGGTTTCAGCTTCTCCATGATCAGTCTGGGGAATGATCTGCAAATATACCTGAAGCTATTGCCAGATTTGTCCAAAACCTTAACACATTGTTTCATTAAAACGGTGGGAGAATGATCTTATTTTCTTTACATACATTCATGGTTTCCCTTGCAGGCCATGCCACTCTTGTCCAAAGATCTTGCCTTGCCCTGCTATCCCAAAGGCACATGAAGCATGGGTATTTTGTGTATCCTGACTGCTGTCCAAGCAAGAAGTTTACTATTTTTAGATCAACAAAAATTGACCACTGATGCTCATAATAACGGACTTTCTACAATACTGTTTTGATATTCTCATACTCTTCTTTAAGTGTTGTTGAGTGAGCAATGGGAAGAGATGCATAACGGTTACCATTGTGTAACAGAAAACATTTCAAGCTTCTGATAGAACTGTCCCATTTGGAGCAGAAGTCCAGGGATGTCATTACAGTTAACAAGATCTTCCTCTTGGCTGAAATATGGAAGAAGAAACTCTTCTCTTTTCCGATAAAATGTTATTTTAACTTCTGGTTTGAGAAAATTTCTTTCATTGAGCCTGGACGCTAAAAACTCAGATGCTTGCTTGGACAGATTTAGGTCTCGTATTAGGTCATTGGGTTCTTCTTGGCTGAATGGTTGAGGTGATGAAGAACTTCCTTCATAATCGCTTCCACTGTTTTCACCTGCCAAAAAACTCCAGATCTTGCCCTTCGTCGGATCTGATGGGAAAAGCTCTAATAATCCAGTAAACACTGGTATAGGAACTTCACTGCTATGTGGAATTGGTCTCCTTGCAGATTCAAGATCAGGATAATCCCACTTAGATTTCTTGTGGCGATTGTAGCCTTTAACATTCACAATACAAAAATAAAAATCACCAAAATGGTCTTTCGGCTCTCGCCATACCATTGGTACACCCAAACTTAGACTTTTCTTCTCACCATTTGTCCACTGCTGTAGGCTCTCCACACAGTTTTTTCAGACCTTATGGGGAGCCCAAGACTTGTCTTGGTTTCCCAGCTTCACACCGAAATAAGCCAAATATGCCTGCTGCACAAAGTCGGTTATATTTCTTCTTTGTTTTTCAATCAAGTGTTTTCCACAGATGTAACAGAATACATTCGGGTTATTTTTGCAGCATCTTCGTGATGAACTCGTGATGTCTTTAGAAAGCAGCAATAAAAGAGAAAAAAATAAACCAAGTTATAACTTGGTATATTTAAATTAAACAACAGACACCAAACTTATTGCATTTGTTTTACACAATAGGTACAATCATATTTTTAAGGGTGTCCAATATCTCAGAAACTAGAGCCAATTCAGCAAAAGCAGTGGCAGTTTCGAAATCAGCACCCATGAATTGCTATAAATGCATTCAAATATTCTTGGCAACTCGCAACAAAATTTTTTTTTGTTGGGCTGTGTTATAGAACGCAAAGGTTTACGCCACCCCCCCCCTTCTTCCTGTTATAACGTCAAGTAACAAAATGTGTCCCCCCCCACACCATCATTGGCCTCATCCGACCCACATCTTTGAGTCAAATGTGAGGGTTTTAATTAGTTATCAAATTTGTTGTGCGTGTGTGTGTGTGTGTGTGCGCTTATCATCATTACATAACAAACATTACCTACCCCCCCTCCACCCCACCCGCTATTACATAACGGAGTGAAAAACAAAATTTTACCCCCCCCCCCCAATCCTCATGTGCTGTGTATAACGTGTGATAAGAGGACCCCCCCCCCCCCCAAACGGAACACTTTTTTTGTTTTGTTTTATATCTTTCTTCACTCACATGACGTGTCATCTCAAGCCCATTGACCCACTGTGATCTTCAACACCCCGCACCCCTTCCCCACCCACCCCCCCACCCTCTATTTTTACTTTCTTACATGACCCAGCTTGGAAAGAAAAAAATAACCAAAGGGAGATAAACATGTCGAACAGAGAGATTCCCCAAGGGGAGGCTAACCAATTTCACGAGAGGATAACTCTTTATTTAGTCCCGCAATGACACCCCCCCCCACACACACACACACCCCTTCCTTCTTTTCTGAATCGTCAGGTAGAGTCTTGCCAGATTTTTTAAAGTACATCAATTATTATTTTTTTTTCAAACCAACTCAAATAAAATGTACGCGCTTACTTCGTCCCGTCTGTTAAAAAATAGAGTATCGACTTCAATGCAGTATCGAATCCAAGTCACGCTGTCTGTACTTAAATGGTGATAATTCTTACGTTGGATAACTGAAGTTTAACTAAACACGGTCCATTAAAAAAATAATACACCTTTTCCCCCTCTCTTCAGCCCTAGAAAGAAAAAAAGCAATAGTAAGAACAAAAATCAAACCCAACCGTGGAAATGATCAACAATCAATTTTAAATAAATTGTTTCAAAGTAAAGAACATTTTTTTCACTTCCAATTTCAGGAACTGTATTGCAGGAAACGTAAACAAACCAACTTACAGCTGTTATGTATTCTAGCATGGAATAGGCTGGTACTGCTATGTTGTATTCTAGCAAAGTTTCAGGCCGGTACAGCTATAATGTATTTTAGCAAGTTACGGGCCGGTACAGCTATAATGTACTCAAGCAGGTCACAGGTTGGTACAGCTATAATGTACTCAAGCAGGTCACAGGTCGGTACAGCTATAATGTACTCAACAATTATGATTACTCATTAATAATCGATTATTTAAAAAGGAGACACAATCAAACAACTTAAGAGCGATACACCCAAGTTCAGCAACTGCAAATAAAAACTAACCCCTCTCCAAAGTGTACAGTTTCCCCCCCCCCTTCCCCCCAACCTCAGGGCCCGCGGCGTAAGCCCCGACGTCGTGTGGGGCCCGGCAAAAGACGGCGCTATATTTAAAACTGTAATATTATTTTGTCTGTATATCTTCCCTTTTAATAGGTCCAAAATTTTCTTCTTCGCCCGGGGGCCTCAAACGCTCTAGATCCGACTCCCCCCCTGTAGTTCATAATTTACAGTTTCTCAATTCACGCCTTTAAAGAAATGGGGAGACAAGCACACACACACAAAAAAAACCCAAAGATTTCTCTTCACGTGTTCACCAGCGAAGGAAGTAAAGGGTTACTTCCTTCGCTGGTGGTTTTATTTTTGTCTACTCCAGACAGTCCAAGATTTGAAATCGATCTAAAAGAAAGGGGAGGAGGTGGTGGCAGGGGGTGTGGTGTCAGGGGGTGTGGTTGGGGGGGTAATGGTGAGGGGGTGGGGGGACACTCGTCCAAAAACGCGTCCATGTTTTTTTGGTTGTGTTTTCTTTTTTAAAGTAGATTTTTGTTTTTGCCTGTGGGGACGGGGGGTTGGGGGCAGGGGAAAGTTAAAAATAATTGAGATCACCTGGGGAATTCTGGGAGACTCTGGATGCCAACAAGATGGCGGATGCTTGGGTGACCAGGGTTGGACAGTCGAGGATTAGTATCCGGCTAAACTGTAGTACTTGGTCTAGGAGGTCGGTCGGACGACAGTTCGGGATTTGCCGCATCTACCATTGCAGTTTTTCTTCCTGGTGGGGAAAAAAAACAAAACAAAACATAGCACGATTGGGGTTAAAGGTTGACATGGCACAATGTATAGGTGACGTATTGTTGACAGTAAACACTAACATTAATTTTGTTTTGTTTCTATAACATGACGACAGGTTCGTCGCTTTCTTTACACGGGGATGATTCTTTATTTCTGCGCACAGCAAGATAGCAGCTTTATATGTGCACATAGCGAAATGGCAGCGTTAAATGTACACACAGCAAGACGGAAGCTTTATAAATGTGCACACAGCAAGACGGCAGCTTTATGTATGTGCACACAGCAAGACGGCAGCTTTATGTATGTGCACACAGCAAGACGGCAGCTTTATGTGTGCACACAGCAAGATGGCAGCTTTATGTGTGCACACAGCAAGATGCCAGCTTTATATGTGCACACAGCAAGATGACAGCTTTATATGTGCACACAGCAAGATGACAGCTTTATATGTGCACACAACAAGATGACAGCTTTATATATGTGCGCACAGCAAGACGGCAGCTTTTTATGTCCACACAGCAAGATGGCAGCGTTAATGTGCACACAGCAAGACGGCAGCTTTATATGTGCACACAGCAAGATGGTAGCTTTATATGTGTGCACACAGCAAGAAAGCAACAAGTAAACTATGTAGACATGCAAAGCAAACATTTATCTTTGTGTTCTCAGAGTGACAGAACATTCAAACTGTCCTGAATCAATTACAACGCAAACATCACACACCCCCTTCCACCCCCACCACAACTGGCTGGCTTGTCGCACCCGATCAAATTCGCCGCACACCCTCCCTCCCTCCACGAAACACGAACAAAATAAACACACACACACACATACACATACAAACACTCTCTCTCACACACACACACAATTTCTCGTGGCATATGAGCTAGTGCTACAATCTAGTTTCCTACACTTTTTCAAACCCACAAAAACCCATCAACTCACATTATAACCCACCATCCAGCAAGAGAAAGAATGTAATGCATCGATATACACTCTTGTCACATTATATATATGTAATGACTTAAGTCATTTTTGTTTGACACGTGTCGGGGCGAGCAGGGGGAATCAATCGATCTCTTGCCACTTTCATCTCCCACCCACGCCTCGTCCCTCCCCCTCCCCCCCCACTATCCCCAGTATCACCCTAAAACCGTCTGCCACCAGCTCTCTTCTCACCTCCCAGCACCCCACATTTCACCACACAAATCCACCCAAAAAAAAAAAACAACCATTGCAACTGACCTATACAATCAGGTCATTGGGCTAGACAGAGTTTTAAAATAATTCTCAGCTTTCTCTTTCTTCTCCCTTCTTTCATGTACTGTACTTTTAAATTCAACGGTTCTCAAAGTATAATGACTTGTTCCGTGTAAGTCAAAGATCTTGGTGAAATACCAAAGCGTGGTTGAAATGACCGCATCAGCTCAGCATCAGCGCTACATATTCGTGGGCGAAATAAATCATAAAAAGTTATTAAAATGCGCATGCCTGCTGAAATGAGTGGTGCTGGTTTTGCGTGTGGTGCTAGTTACTGTGTGGTGCTGGTTAGCGTGCGGTGCTAGTGAAAAGTTGAAATTTCTTAAACCGTTAACACCGCAGAGGTCACGAGTGACCTAAGTCTACGTGTGTGGGGTCTAAGTCTACGTGTGTGGCCCTAGATCTACGTGTATGGCCCTAGGTCTACGTGTGTGGCCCTAAGTCAACGTATCTGGGCCTAAGTCTTCGTGTGTGGGCCTAAGTCTACGTGTGTAGGCCTAGGTCTACGTGTGTGGGCCTAAGTCTACGTGTGTGGGCCTAGGTCTACGTGTGTGGCCTAGGCTCCATCATCAGGCCCCCCCCCCGTTAAACTGTTACGTCCCTGCCCGATCAGAGCATCCCTACGGACAGGCTTAGCGGACGACTACTTACCCCCCGCTCCCACTCACCCACACTCAGATGGTAAATGGGGCCTCTTTAAGTAAAAGGTTGTTTCAAATCTGATATCGTCATGGCCCCGACAGGCCAGGGCCCCCATAATGTCTCAGAATGTGCCAGCATAGGGCCCTCACAAAAACCTATACAACGCGTCGGCCCTTGATGGATACAACGGCACACATTTCAATGGGTTGTCAGCTGGGCCGCCACCGGCTATTATTGGGCACCTGATGATCCCCCTATTTTTTGGGGCCCCCTTTAATCACACCTTTGATCAAGTAATTTTATAACAGCTTTCTGTACCTCACAAGACCCCTAAGTGCACATGCCTCCCCTACAAAGACCCCTAAGTGCACATGCCTCCCCTCCAAAGACCCCTTAGTGCACATGCCTCCCCTCCAAAGACCCCTTAGTGCACATGCCTCCTCTACAAAGACCCCTTAGTGCACATGCCTCCCCTCCAAAGACCCCCCCTCCAAAGACCCCTAAGTGCACATGCCTCCTGTCCAAAACCCCCTCCAAAGACCCCTAAGTGCACATGCCTCCCCTCCAAAGACCCCCTCCAAAGACCCCCTCCAAAGACCCCCTCCAAAGACCCCTAAGTGCACATGCCTCCCCTCTAAAGACCCCTAAGTGCACAGACCGCCCCTACCTTAGTGGCGACCCTGCTATAGCTGTAAATTCGGAATAGAATAATTAGATTCGTTCTCTTCTCCTCCCATCCCTGTTGTTCTAGCCGACATTACATTACAAATAACAACCCGTTATTTAAACTCATTAAAAATGACACTACGTCCGATTGAGGCTTCAAGACAATCCATCTCCGAAGTGAGTGAGTGTTTCATCGTGTGATAAAAACATTGGAATCACCGACCTGCATATTTAACACATGCAATCAAACAAGAAAAATCCCACACGAGAAGAAAAGGTCATAAAAAATATATATATCGCTAGACAGACAGAAACCCAAACCACGTGTGTCAACAAACCACGTCTTCTTTCCTAAGACTAAAAAAAAAAACTAATAAACTCCAGAAGTTTCAATTTACTAACAAAAAAAAATTCATTTTTAACGCGTATTTGTTTATACAGCTTCTTTTACTAGACCGAAATAAGTAAGTAATAATACAGTGTCAACCTGAAGACGCTGTGAAATCTGGCCAGCGTTGAAATCTTTTTTTTTTCGTTTTAGTTCTTTTTTCGACGTAAAGAAATGTATGTCATTTTTCATTGCGTTGTGTCCTTTCGGTTGAGTTATGTCCCCTTTCTACGAGAGTAGTTTCCTTTCGGTTGAATTACACCCCTTACTTCTACAAAACTCAAGATGTATTATAAGACTATTTCAGTTTGAAGAAACACGTACATGGGGCCCCGTTTTGAAACATAAAAAAAATATTACTAGGTTTTATTATTTTTATTTTTGTATACTACTGAACATTTTGGGGGCCCTTATTTCGCGGGGTCCCTAGGCCACGGCCTAGCCTGCCCGTCAGTAAATCAGGCCCTGCACACACACACACGTACACAACCACTCTAGGGGAATACAGGGTACTATTATTTCAAAATGAACGACTTAGATTTACCGTATGCTATGAGCGTTTAAACTTTGATTCAATTTTATAATGAAGAGGACACGATTTAAAAATCAATAAATTTGAAAACCACTGTATTGATGATTACAACCACGTAGTGTAGGTATAATGAACCACGTGCGGTGTAGGTATAATGAACCATGTGCGGTGTAGGTATAATGAACCACGTGCGGTGTAGGTATAATGAACCACGTGCGGTGTAGGTATAATGAACCACGTGCGGTGTAGGTATAACGAACCACGTGTGGTGTAGGTATAATGAACCACGTGTGGTGTAGGTATAATAAACCACGTGCGGTGTAGGTATAATGAACCACGTGTTGGGGATAAATTACTCAAAACTCGCAAGTTGAATTAAATTAATTCACGGCTGAATTAACTCAAGAATGTCATGTAGTCTGGTCATTTAGTTGTCTGTCAAAGAGCATAGGCGACATAGTGTCAGAATATTACACACATTCCTTTGTTCCCTTCCCCCGGTCCCCCAGATTTAAAATTTTGTTTGCTTACCTGGGAGTCGGAGAAATGTACAAAATCCCCACCCAGCCCCACCCTCATAAGAAATACCAGGTATGAAGTGTACAAAACTAAATAAATTAGTAACTCAGTTTAAAGTTTGTTTTGGACTGTCGTACTAGGACTAGACTGTCTTACTAGGACTAGACTGTATTACAAGGACTAGACTGTCTTACTAGGACTAGACTGTATTACTAGGACTAGACTGTCGTACTAGGACTAGACTGTATTACTAGGACTAGACTGTCGTACTAGGACTAGACTGTCTTACTAGGACTAGACTGTATTACAAGGACTAGACTGTCGTACTAGGACTAGACTGTATTACTAGGACTAGACTGTCGTACTAGGACTAGACTGTCTTACTAGGACTAGACTGTATTACAAGGACTAGACTGTCTTACTAGGACTAGACTGTATTACTAGGACTAGACTGTCGTACTAGGACTAGACTGTATTACTAGGACTAGACTGTCGTACTAGGACTAGACTGTCTTACTAGGACTAGACTGTATTACTAGGACTAGACTGTCGTACTAGGACTAGACTGTATTACTAGGACTAGACTGTATTACTAGGACTAGACTGTCTTACTAGGACTAGACTGTCGTACTAGGACTAGACTGTCGTACTAGGACTAGACTGTATTACTAGGACTAGACTGTATTACTAGGACTAGACTGTATTACTAGGACTAGACTGTCGTACTAGGACTAGACTGTATTACTAGGACTAGACTGTATTACTAGGACTAGACTGTCTTACTAGGACTAGACTGTCGTACTAGGACGAAAAACAATTCTGATCCTCTCCCCACGGACCCACCCCCCACCCCCCTTAAAAAATCCCAACAATATAAAATCTGATGTGTTCTATTCTGTAGAATGTTCTATTCTGTGGTGTGTGTCATAACAAAGGACTGGGGCTGACCAGAGGTTACACGAGAGTTCAGTGTAAAGTAACGGGTGGTTGAATGGGAATGCATCCATTGTACAGACTCACCTGGGAACACAAGGCTCATGTCTTCGTAGCAATATGGCTTAATATGTTCTGCTCGTGAAAGTCATATGTTGCAGAGTTCGGTAATACGCTTTCATGCTGTAACTAAACACACGAGCGAACTACCCAGTCACAGATAACAGTACGATACAGCCAGGCCATTGAACTGTTCGGTCATTTCCCAGCACGGTACGGCTATAATGTGTGCCAGCTCTGTACAGCTGTATTCTAGCATGGAATAGACTGGTACAGCTACGATGTATTTTAGCAGGCCACAGGCCGTTACAGCTATAATGTATTTTAGCAAGTTACAGGCCGGTACAGCTACGATGTATTCTAGCAAGTTACATGCCGGTACAGCTATACTGTACTCAAGCAGGTCACAGGCCGCTACAGCTATAATAATGATTCAAAACTCACCGCGACACTGTAAGGCTAATCCTAAATTTAATACCCTAACCCTGCAATACTTTTGAAACACAATTTTTTTGTATACTAAAAGATAACAAACATATCCTTTTTTAGAGCATTTTCGAAAAAAAATGCTCTATTGTCCCCATTTTGTCTGTCTGTCTGTCTGTCATTACTCTAGATCTCAACAACCATAAGTCCTAGACCCATGATGTATATATCATTTTGTAGGTCTTGGCCTGCCAAGAAATGACTTTTTTTTCCATTTCGCGATCTGACCTCTGAGGGCCGTAAAAGGGGGCTTATAAAGTACCGTTTTTTACTATATAAGCTATATTAATAAAGGAGCGCCCTATATCTCAGCAACCATAAGTTCTAGACCCATGATGTATATATCATTTTGTAGGTCTTGGCCTGCCATGTGTACATCAAAATTTCATTTCGCGACCTCTGAGGGCCGGGCTTCAGGGCTTCTAAGGGGCTTATATATTATATATATGGCCCCATTCTACACCTTGTACGTTCAATAACCCATTCATTTGGTGCGAAATACTGCAGCACGTAGTTTCACCAAGATTTATTAAGAAACTCATCAAATGAAATAGTAAGCTTGTGTTCTGAGTTTAATTGAAAGTATCAGAGCTATGCAACAATTGACGGAGTTTTCGGACGATTAAATGACTACAATTTCGAATGTTTTCAATTATGAGTCCTATTTCAGTAACCACAAACCACTTGTAGTTAGATTTAAGAGAAAATAATTTTTGTTCAAATATAAAGAAGCGTCTTTATAATATTTTTTTTACAGATATACGCATTACACAATTGAATTTATAAACATTTCCAAAATTTACAAATTTTTACTGAAATATAACATACGTACTGATACATACACGAAAATGCGCTAACACGTCCTGTGTCCAGAATGGAACAGGCTTAATTGCTTGTTTTTATAACAATCTTCTGAGGCAAATCTGACATAGTACGACCCAGCTGTTGCCACACACACACACATACTTATATAATGTGCATACACATTAAAAAGAAATAAAGCGAGAATTACAAACGTTTGAACAGCCTCAGTGCGACCCATCTAGACTGAGCGCGCGCACACACACACACACACAACTAGTCGAGCGCGCGCAGACACCTATTACAACATTTCGTTCAGTATTTCTATATTCTTTTTATGTGGCGCAGAGAAAAAATTATTTCCAAAGATTGCGCGCGGCCCATAGCTTATATGCCGCGCACGGCCCTTCGGAAAATTAGATGAGGGAGGGGAAATGCCTCTCTCCCCCCCCCACCCACCAACCAGTGACTGCAGTCACCAATGTCTCCCGTGTGGCCCCCCCACCCACCATGGCCGTTGCTTTGGTGAGAACGTAAAAAGGGGGGGGCTGCAATATTGGCTTTATATAGGATCAAGCAGGCGCGCCGCTGGGGGAGGGGCCTACCCGAACACTTGTTAGGTCCTCAATCTTTGAAGGGGGTGGGGCATGGGCATCGCTTTCATACTGTATTATTATATTCTAAATTTTGTATATTTTTGTGAGAAAAGTAGCCCCCTAGTTGTCTGCATCTGTCAGAAGCCCAGGAGTTCATGGCGGGGCTCCTAGATCTAGAGATAGGCGCCCCTGGATCTAGAGATAGGTGCCCATATGGATCTAGAGATAGGCGCCCATATGGATCTAGAGATAGGCGCCCCTGGATGTAGAGAAAGGTGCCCATATGGATCTAGAGATAGGCGCCCCTGGATCTAGAGATAGGCGCCCCTAGATCTAGAGATAGGCGCCCATGGATCTAGAGATAGGCGCCCCTGGATCTAGAGATAGGCGCCCCTGGATCTAGAGATAGGTGCCCATATGGTTCTAGAGATAGGCGCCCATATGGATCTAGAGATAGGCGCCCATATGGATCTAGAGATAGGCACCACTGGATCTAGAGATAGGCACCACTGGATCTAGAGATAGGTGCCCATATGGATCTAGAGATAGGCGCCCATATAATTCTAGAGATAGGCGCCCATATGGATCTAGAGATAGGCGCCCATATGGATCTAGAGATAGGCACCACTGGATCTAGAGATAGGTGCCCATATGGATCTAGAGATAGGCGCCCCTGGATCTAGAGATAGGCGCCCCTGGATCTAGAGATAGGCGCCCATATGGATCTAGAGATAGGTGCCCATATGGTTCTAGAGATAGGCACCCATATGGTTCTAGAGATAGGCGCCCATATGGATCTAGAGATAGGCGCCCATATGTATCTAGAGATAGGCACCACTGGATCTACAGATAGGTCCTACTGGATCTAGAGATAGGCGCCCCTTGATCTAGAGATAGGTGCCCATATGGTTCTAGAGATAGGCGCCCATATGTTTCAAGAGATAGGTGCCCATATGGATCTAGAGATAGGCGCCCATATGGATCTAGAGATAGGCGCCCCTGGATCTAGAGATAGGCGCCCCTGGATCTAGAGATAGGCGCCCCTGGATCTAGAGATAGGCGCCCGTGGATCTAGAGATAGGCGCCCCTGGATCTAGAGATAGGCGCCCCTGGATCTAGAGATAGGCGCCCCTGGATCTAGAGATAGGCGCCCCTGGATCTTGAGATAGGTGCCCATATGGTTCTAGAGATAGGCGCCCATATGGTTCTAGAGATAGGCGCCCATATGGATCTAGAGATAGGCGCCCCTGGATCTAGAGATAGGCGCCCCTGGATCTAGAGATAGGCGCCCCTGGATCTAGAGATAGGCCACACTGGATCTAGAGATAGGCGCCCATATGGTTCTAGAGATAGGCGCCCATATGGATCTATAGATAGGCGCCCATATGGATCTAGAGATAGGCGCCCCTGGATCTAGAGATAGGTGCCCATATGGATCTAAAGATAGGCGTCCCTGGTTCTAGAGATAGGCGCCCCTGGATCTAGGGATAGGCGCCCCTGGATCTAGAGATAGGTGCCACTGGATCTAGAGATAGGCGCCCCTGGATCTAGAGATAGGCCACACTGGATCTAGAGATAGGCGCCCATATGGATCTAGAGATAGGCGCCCATATGGATCTATAGATAGGCGCCCATATGGATCTAGAGATAGGCGCCCCTGGATCTAGAGATAGGTGCCCATATGGATCTAAAGATAGGCGTCCCTGGTTCTAGAGATAGGCGCCCCTGGATCTAGGGATAGGCGCCCCTGGATCTAGAGATAGGTGCCACTGGATCTAGAGATAGGTGCCACTGGATCTAGAGATAGGTGCCCATATGGATCTAGAGATAGGCGCCCATATGGATCTAGAGATAGGTTCCCCTGGATCTAGAGATAAGCGCCCCTGGATCTAGAGATAAGGCGCCCCTGGATCTAGAGATAAGGCGCCTCTGGATCTAGAGATAAGGCGCCCCTGGATCTAGAGATAGGCGCCCCATCCTTACAGGGAGTCATTGAAGAGTGAACGTTTATTAAAATGTACTTGTAAAACCATTTGACAACGTTTTGATAACCACTGTGTTCAAAATGTGCACCATTGAAATGGACCACTGGACGATGGATGGTACACCACACGATCGTGGACCTTAATACTAAATGAGATTTCGTCCTGTCGTCCAGACACCATTAATTCCACGCAGCCCAGTAACACAAAGAATACATACAGCACGTATTCCGGTTTCACTTCCCATTCGGCGATGGCAAACAACAGAAATAGATTTATGGAGGAATGAGGCGGATGTGTGAGAGAACTCTGGGATGGGTGTGTTTTCTGTTAATTTCAACAGCCGCTTCAAGTCTTGTATGATTTACTGCTTCGATAATAATTGAAACTTTACGTTCTCTGCTGTGTTATTAACAGCGAGGTTGTATTCTTAGGGTTTTTTTTAGTTCGAAGTTCGAATTATCTTTGGATTAAACAAGACTCATTCTTATTTTTAACTTTTGTAGTCGCCAGATTAAAAAATCTGTAAAAAAAAAAAAAATGGAATACTTGTGGACAAAAAGTGGATGTCTGGTCAGACGAAGTGTGGTCAAACTGTTGAATGTCTAACGTCCATCTTACAGTCTATAGTCTGAGAACCACAAGGAACGTGTCCGTACGCTATCAGTCTGCGTAATTTATGGTTCAATTTAGTACGGTAAGACGTAAGCGGTGATCTTCCCTGCCACCACTGATTGTCGTTCTTGCGTGATCCAAACCACACACACACACAATACAAGTGTGCACCATAAAAACAAGAACAATACTGTTACAGTCTCGTGTAATGAGGGTGCACGTACCGCTGTGCACACATACATGCACTGGAGTCGTCTTAGGATCTAGAGATAGGCGCCCCTGGATCTAGAGATAGGCGCCCCTGGATCTAGAGATAGGCGCCCCTGGATTTAGAGATAGGCGCTCGTATGGATCTAGAGATAGGCGCCACTGGATCTAGAGATACTCGCCCCTAGATCTAGAGATAGGCCCCACTGGATCTAGAGATAGGTGCCCATATGGATCTAGAGATAGGCGCCCATATGGATCTAGAGATAGGCGCCACTGGATCTAGAGATAGGCGCCCCTGGATCTAGAGATAGGCGCTCATATGGATCTAGAGATAGGCGCCACTGGATCTAGAGATAGGCCCCACTGGATCTAGAGATATGCGCCCCTGGATCTAGAGATAGGCGCCCCTGTATCTAGAGATAGGCGCCACTGGATCTAGAGATAGGCGCCCCTGGATCTAGAGATAGGCGCCCCTGGATCTAGAGATAGGTGCCCCTGGATCTAGAGATAGGTGCCTATATGGATCTACAGATAGGTGCCTATATGGATCTAGAGATAGGCGCCCATATGGATCTAGCGATAGGCGCCCCTGGATCTAGAGAAAGGTGCCCATATGGATCTAGAGATAGGCGCTCATATGGATCTAGAGATAGGCACCCATTTGGATCTAGAGATAGGCGCCCCTGGATCTAGAGATAGGCCCCACTGGATCTAGAGATAGGCGCCCCTGGATCTAGAGATAGGTCCCACTATATCTAGAGATAGGCACTATATGGATCTGGAGATAGGCGCCCATATGGATCTAGAGATAGGCGCCCATATGGGTCTAGAGATAGGCGCCCCTGGATCTAGAGATAAGCGCCCCTGGATCTAGAGATAAGGCGCCCCTGGATCTAGAGATAAGGCGCCCCTGGATCTAGAGATAGGCGCCCCATCCTTACAGGGAGTCATTGAAGAGTGAACGTTTATTAAAATGTACTTGTAAAACCATTTGACAACGTTTTGATAACCACTGTGTTCAAAATGTGCACCATTGAAATGGACCACTGGACGATGGATGGTACACCACACGATCGTGGACCTTAATACTAAATGAGATTTCGTCCTGTCGTCCAGACACCATTAATTCCACGCAGCCCAGTAACACAAAGAATACATACAGCACGTATTCCGGTTTCACTTCCCATTCGGCGATGGCAAACAACAGAAATAGATTTATGGAGGAATGAGGCGGATGTGTGAGAGAACTCTGGGATGGGTGTGTTTTCTGTTAATTTCAACAGCCGCTTCAAGTCTTGTATGATTTACTGCTTCGATAATAATTGAAACTTTACGTTCTCTGCTGTGTTATTAACAGCGAGGTTGTATTCTTAGGGTTTTTTTTTTTAGTTCGAAGTTTGAATTATCTTTGGATTAAACAAGACTCATTCTTATTTTTAACTTTTGTAGTCGCCAGATTAAAAATCTGTAGAAAAAAAAAATGGAATACTTGTGGACAAAAAGTGGATGTCTGGTCAGACGTAGTGTGGTCAAACTGTTGAATGTCTAACGTCCATCTTACAGTCTATAGTCTGAGAACCACAAGGAACGTGTCCGTACGCTATCAGTCTGCGTAATTTATGGTTCAATTTAGTACGGTAAGACGTAAGCGGTGATCTTCCCTGCCACCACTGATTGTCGTTCTTGCGTGATCCAAACCACACACACACACAATACAAGTGTGCACCATAAAAACAAGAACAATACTGTTACAGTCTCGTGTAATGTGGGTGCACGTACCGCTGTGCACACATACATGCACTGGAGTCGTCTTAGGATCTAGAGATAGGCGCCCCTGGATCTAGAGATAGGCGCCCCTGGATCTAGAGATAGGCGCCCCTGGATCTAGAGATAGGCGCCCCTAGATCTAGAGATAGGCGCCCCTGGATCTAGAGATAGGTGCCCATATGGATCTAAAGATAGGCGCCCATATGGATCTAGAGCTAGGCGCTAATATGGATCTAGAGATAGGCGCCCCTGGATCTAGAGATAGGTGCCCATATTGATCTAGAGATAGGCGCTCATATGGATCTAGAGGTAGGCGCCCCTAGATCTAGAGATAGGCGCCACTGGATCTGAGAGATAGGCCACACTGGATCTAGATGATAGGCGCCCCTGGATCTAGAGATAGGCGCCCCTGTATCTAGAGATAGCTGCCCCTGGATCTAGAGATAGGCGCCACTGGATCTAGAGATACTCGCCCCTGGATTCTGAGATAGGCCCCACTGGATCTAGAGATAGCTGCCCATATGGATAGAGAAAGGCCCAACTGGATCTAGAGATAGGCACCCATATGGATCTAGAGATAGGCGCCCCTGGATCTAGAGATAGGCCCCACTGGATCTAGAGATAGGCGCCCCTGGATCTAGAGATAAGCGCCCCTGGATCTAGAGATAAGGCGCCCCTGGATCTAGAGATAAGGCGCCCCTGGATCTAGAGATAGGCGCTCATCCTTACAGGGAGTCATTGAAGAGTGAACGTTTATTAAAATGTACTTGTAAAACCATTTGACAACGTTTTGATAACCACTGTGTTCAAAATGTGCACCATTGAAATGGACCACTGGACGATGGATGGTACACCACACGATCGTGGACCTTAATACTAAATGAGATTTCGTCCTGTCGTCCAGACACCATTAATTCCACGCAGCCCAGTAACACAAAGAATACATACAGCACGTATTCCGGTTTCACTTCCCATTCGGCGATGGCAAACAACAGAAATAGATTTATGGAGGAATGAGGCGGATGTGTGAGAGAACTCTGGGATGGGTGTGTTTTCTGTTAATTTCAACAGCCGCTTCAAGTCTTGTATGATTTACTGCTTCGATAATAATTGAAACTTTACGTTCTCTGCTGTGTTATTAACAGCGAGGTTGTATTCTTAGGGTTTTTTTTAGTTCGAAGTTCGAATTATCTTTGGATTAAACAAGACTCATTCTTATTTTTAACTTTTGTAGTCGCCAGATTAAAAAATCTGTAAAAAAAAAAAAATGGAATACTTGTGGACAAAAAGTGGATGTCTGGTCAGACGAAGTGTGGTCAAACTGTTGAATGTCTAACGTCCATCTTACAGTCTATAGTCTGAGAACCACAAGGAACGTGTCCGTACGCTATCAGTCTGCGTAATTTATGGTTCAATTTAGTACGGTAAGACGTAAGCGGTGATCTTCCCTGCCACCACTGATTGTCGTTCTTGCGTGATCCAAACCACACACACACACAATACAAGTGTGCACCATAAAAACAAGAACAATACTGTTACAGTCTCGTGTAATGTGGGTGCACGTACCGCTGTGCACACATACATGCACTGGCGTCGTCTTAGGATCTAGAGATAGGCGCCCCTGGATCTAGAGATAGGCGCCCCTGGATCTAGAGATAGGCGCCCCTGGATCTAGAGATAGGCGCCCCTAGATCTAGAGATAGGCGCCCCTGGATCTAGAGATAGGTGCCCATATGGATCTAAAGATAGGCGCCCATATGGATCTAGAGATAGGCGCTAATATGGATCTAGAGATAGGCGCCCCTGGATCTAGAGATAGGTGCCCATATTGATCTAGAGATAGGCGCTCATATGGATCTAGAGGTAGGCGCCCCTAGATCTAGAGATAGGCGCCACTGGATCTAGAGATAGGCCACACTGGATCTAGAGATAGGCGCCCCTGGATCTAGAGATAGGCGCCCCTGTATCTAGAGATAGCTGCCCCTGGATCTAGAGATAGGCGCCACTGGATCTAGAGATACTCGCCCCTGGATCTAGAGATAGGCCCCACTGGATCTAGAGATAGCTGCCCATATGGATCTAGAGAAAGGCCCAACTGGATCTAGAGATAGGCACCCATATGGATCTAGAGATAGGCGCCCCTGGATCTAGAGATAGGCCCCACTGGATCTAGAGATAGGCGCCCCTGGATCTAGAGATAAGCGCCCCTGGATCTAGAGATAAGGCGCCCCTGGATCTAGAGATAAGGCGCCCCTGGATCTAGAGATAGGCGCTCATCCTTACAGGGAGTCATTGAAGAGTGAACGTTTATTAAAATGTACTTGTAAAACCATTTGACAACGTTTTGATAACCACTGGGTTCAAAATGTGCACCATTGAAATGGACCACTGGACCATGGATGTACACTACACGATCGTGGACCTTAATACTAAATGAGATTTCGTCCTGTCGTCCAGACACCATTAATTCCACGCAGCCCAGTAACACAAAGAATACATACAGCACGTATTCCGGTTTCACTTCCCATTCGGCGATGGCAAACAACAGAAATAGATTTATGGAGGAATGAGGCGGATGTGTGAGAGAACTCTGGGATGGGTGTGTTTTCTGTTAATTTCAACAGCCGCTTCAAGTCTTGTATGATTTACTGCTTCGATAATAATTGAAACTTTACGTTCTCTGCTGTGTTATTAACAGCGAGGTTGTATTCTTAGGGTTTTTTTTTTAGTTCGAAGTTTGAATTATCTTTGGATTAAACAAGACTCATTCTTATTTTTAACTTTTGTAGTCGCCAGATTAAAAATCTGTAGAAAAAAAAAATGGAATACTTGTGGACAAAAAGTGGATGTCTGGTCAGACGTAGTGTGGTCAAACTGTTGAATGTCTAACGTCCATCTTACAGTCTATAGTCTGAGAACCACAAGGAACGTGTCCGTACGCTATCAGTCTGCGTAATTTATGGTTCAATTTAGTACGGTAAGACGTAAGCGGTGATCTTCCCTGCCACCACTGATTGTCGTTCTTGCGTGATCCAAACCACACACACACACAATACAAGTGTGCACCATAAAAACAAGAACAATACTGTTACAGTCTCGTGTAATGAGGGTGCACGTACCGCTGTGCACACATACATGCACTGGAGTCGTCTTAGGATCTAGAGATAGGCGCCCCTGGATCTAGAGATAGGCGCCCCTGGATCTAGAGATAGGTGCCCATATGGATCTAGAGATAGGCGCCCATATGGATCTAGAGATAGGTTCCCCTGGATCTAGAGATAAGCGCCCCTGGATCTAGAGATAAGGCGCCCCTGGATCTAGAGATAA
Source organism: Bulinus truncatus (assembly GCA_021962125.1). Lineage (NCBI taxonomy): Eukaryota > Metazoa > Mollusca > Gastropoda > Planorbidae > Bulinus > Bulinus truncatus. Next base: position 373,220 of record JAGDYQ010000255.1, read on the forward strand.
GGCGCCTCTGGATCTAGAGATAAGGCGCCCCTGGATCTAGAGATAGGCGCCCCATCCTTACAGGGAGTCATTGAAGAGTGAACGTTTATTAAAATGTACTTGTAAAACCATTTGACAACGTTTTGATAACCACTGTGTTCAAAATGTGCACCATTGAAATGGACCACTGGACGATGGATGGTACACCACACGATCGTGGACCTTAATACTAAATGAGATTTCGTCCTGTCGTCCAGACACCATTAATTCCACGCAGCCCAGTAACACAAAGAATACATACAGCACGTATTCCGGTTTCACTTCCCATTCGGCGATGGCAAACAACAGAAATAGATTTATGGAGGAATGAGGCGGATGTGTGAGAGAACTCTGGGATGGGTGTGTTTTCTGTTAATTTCAACAGCCGCTTCAAGTCTTGTATGATTTACTGCTTCGATAATAATTGAAACTTTACGTTCTCTGCTGTGTTATTAACAGCGAGGTTGTATTCTTAGGGTTTTTTTTTTAGTTCGAAGTTTGAATTATCTTTGGATTAAACAAGACTCATTCTTATTTTTAACTTTTGTAGTCGCCAGATTAAAAATCTGTAGAAAAAAAAAATGGAATACTTGTGGACAAAAAGTGGATGTCTGGTCAGACGTAGTGTGGTCAAACTGTTGAATGTCTAACGTCCATCTTACAGTCTATAGTCTGAGAACCACAAGGAATGTGTCCGTACGCTATCAGTCTGCGTAATTTATGGTTCAATTTAGTACGGTAAGACGTAAGCGGTGATCTTCCCTGCCACCACTGATTGTCGTTCTTGCGTGATCCAAACCACACACACACACAATACAAGTGTGCACCATAAAAACAAGAACAATACTGTTACAGTCTCGTGTAATGTGGGTGCACGTACCGCTGTGCACACATACATGCACTGGCGTCGTCTTAGGAAGTTGGGGGGGGGGCGGCGGGGCTT
>JAGDYQ010000255.1:379180-384351 GCA_021962125.1 Bulinus truncatus
ATCAGCCAGTTTTACATTCACACAATCAGCCAGGTTTACATACACACAATCAGCCAGTTTTACATTCACACAATCAGCCAGTTTTATATACACACAATCAGCCAGTTTTACATACACACAATCAGCCAGTTTTACATACACACAATCAGACAGTTTTACATTCACACAATCAGCCAGTTTTACATACACACAATCATCAAGTTTTACGTACACACAATCAGCCAGTTTTACATTCACACAATCAGCCAGTTTTACGTACACACAATCAGCCAGTTTTACATACACACAATCAGCCAGTTTTACATACACACAATCAGCCAGTTTTACATACACACAATCAGCCAGTTTTACATACACACAATCAGCCAGTTTTACATACACACAATCAGCCAGTTTTACATACACACAACCAACCAGTTTTACATTCACACAATCAGCCAGTTTTACATACACACAATCAGCCAGTTTTACATTCACACAATCAGCCAGTTTTACGTACACACAATCAGCAAGTTTTTAGAGGACGCAAAGAGTTATTCAGACTTCGTGTGGTTGATTTATTTTATTGGAGTCAGATGGTGATAAATCATGGAGAATCATAACAGTCTAATAACCGAGGCCTGAATTTTTTTTAGGCCCACTTGTCTGGCCTATAAATCTAACGGTTGATACAACATTTTGAAACACTTGTAAATTCTACCTATTCCAAAACAATTATTATTTAAACTACCGATTCCAAATCAATAATCGATTCCAGTGTAGAAATCATATCACTTTGAGGGTCTAATGAATATGATGAGTTATTGTAATCGGCTTAAAATGTATTCGATTCCGAAGCATCTCCCCCCCTCTCAACAGTTTCGTTATCTCGATACCCCTAAGGGGTAAATTGCCCCATATAGTGAGATCTAAACAACGACGCCCCGTACTAGCGCAATAAAAGGGCGCTAAATTTATGCAGATGTCGCCCACGTTTGACCGGGGGGGGAGAATGTCTGCTGACGGGGGGGGGGACGGAGGGGGTGGTGTGGGTGGCGCCCTTCCCATTAACGCCGTTGTTCGTTTTCATCTGATCCAAACATTGAAACATATTTCCAGCTCCGTTCGTCTGTGGATGACATTTCACTTTAACACCTATATCAGATTAATAAACATGGCCTCCTCCTCCTCCTTCGCTGCCCCGCGTGTAGGTAATAAAACAAATAAATAAATGAAAGAAAAACACATCAATCAACCCGCACTGTTACCCCCCGCCCACATTCCCACACCGTTTGTGTACCCCACACATTCCCCACACCACCCTTTGTTGTGTACCTGGATCTATATTTAGTAAATAAGGGGCGATAATTTAGGGCTGTATAAAAAAAATTACAAGCAGACGACTCTCTCTCATGTGACACTAGGATGCAACTAAAAATAGCGACCAATCAAATTCCATCGCCATGAACCCCCCCCCATCCACGCCCACTTTGCACATACCCAGAGAAGTAAAGGATTCAACATGTGTCTGTTGTCACACTTGAGGCTGTAAAATATGGAAAAGGTTCGGATATGACTGAAATCCAGATAAGGACGTTTTGTAAAGACGTTCGGAACTAATTGACCGTGACCCGTTACCGCGACATTGTTGACTTAAATAGCCCTTAAATCGGGGTCGTTCTTGTGGATGGGCTAACTAGGGTTTCTTCCTTGGACCCTTACTTCCAAAATGGGCCATTTAAGTATTAACTTCAATTAATTTTAGTGCTAAAAGGGCACCATCAGTTGCTTTTGCGAAGACCCCCCCCCCAAAGGTCTCTAGAAAAGGTCTTAGTCTAGGTCCCCAAAGGTCTCTAGAAAAGGTCTTAGTCTAAGTCCCCAAAGGTCTCTAGAAAAGGTCTAAGCCTAGGTCCCCAAAGGTCTCTAGAAAAGGTCTTAGCCTAGGTCCCCAAAGGTTTCCAGAAAAGGTCTTAGCCTAGGTCCCCAAAGGTCTCTAGAAAAGGTCTTAGTCTAGGTCACCAAAGGTCTCTGGGCTAAGGTCAGGGCAGTGATGATGGGGCAAGCCACAGAAGCAAGGTGGTCCGCGACACATTTCTTTTCAGTTATAATTACATGTACAACTTTGCATTAATATGCATAACTTCGACTCTATTCGTAAACACGTCACAAAACTATAACATTTGAAAACTATAACATGTGAAAACGATAACATTTTAAAACTATAACATTTTCAAACTATAACATTTTATAATGTGTAAAGTAGAAAAAAGGAAATTCTACATATGCAATTGATGAAACATTTCTTATTTTCTTGTTCGCAGTTTTACGTTGCATGTAGGTCGCTAAACTAAATTTTGTTGTAAAAGTCAGTGCCGACCCTAGGGATTTGAGGGCCCGGGGTGGCTTGACCTCTTTGGGGGCCCATGCATTTTGACATTCAACACCTTGACATGAGAAAATGTACTTAATATTTAATGTAAAAAAAAATTTGGGGCCCCCTCAAGCTGGGGCCCGGGGTGCTTACGAATTTGGACCCCCTCCCCACCCTGGGTACGGCTCTGGTCAAAGTGAGCCGCCAAGCGTAAAAGTTTTAAGAACCACTTTTTATAGATATGGTTTTTATTTTATTTAGAATTTTATTTTGTGATGTAACCTCGAATGCAAACAGTCTGAACGAAACTGGTGTTCCGGGTTCAATTCCTGGGACTAATATGTCGTGTCTAGGTATAAAGGAATTCGTTTAATCGCAACTGTTCTCTAGGGTAATACATATATATACCTGTGTGTCTGTGTGTGCGCGTGTGTGTGTTAGTATGCACACGTGTGATTCTGCTAGTGTGTTTACAAGCAAGTAATCTGTAATGAGTTTGAGGAAGATGATTCGAACACACCAGTTTCAGCTCCAACAAGATTGTTACAAACAGAAAATCATGAAGTGCGAGTGTGTGTAAAAAAAAATCAGTTATCTACTGAAAAATGGTGGGGGGGGGGGGCAAACCTATTTCCATCCAGAATAAATATGTAAGCATCTCAAAAGTTAATCTATTCAAAGTGATCTATCACTACATGAACCCGATCACTCGAGTCATGAAAAGGAGGAAATAAAAATACGGCTCAAATATTAACTTTGAAAAGATAAAAAACAAAATAAAACTACACAACCCTAAAGACAACTCTGCCCTTTGTTTTGTAACGATGAGGTCAACCGAGCATTATCTCCCATGGAACAGACATGGCGACTGTTGCTTGCTTGCCGCTGGCTACTTTCATTATTAAAACAAGAGAGAGTAAGTAGGGAATAAAAAAAGAACAACAACAACAACAACTGGGTGAACGGGAATACCCTGAAACCCAATTTTATGACTTGCAAAAACGTAATGCTGAAATAGCAGGAGGAAGAGGGGTGGGGGGGAGAGAACCAGCAACAACAGCAGCAGCAGAGGTATTAGAGGTGATGGAATGACAGGTTAATTGGATGGGACGGGATCTAAAAATAGCTCAAGTTATGCCAGTGTGGATGCTGAAAACACGTACAATTAATAACATGTGTTGGAGCAGGGTCGGCAGGAGAGGAGGTGGGGGCGCGGAGCACGGGGTGGGGGTGGGAGATGTATTTCGTCAAATGTCTTATTAGTTCACACACTCAATCATAGACACACACACACACACACACACACCGATTCAGTAAACCATCCTTTGCCTATGACACAAACACACACAAACTCTACTCTCTGCTCCTCTACTCTCTGTCCATATACTCTCTGCTCTTCTCTCTGCCCCTCTACTCTCTACTCCTCTACTCTCTGCCCCTCTACTCTCTGCCCCTCTACTCTCTGCCCCTCTACTCTCTGCCCCTCTAATCTCCGCCCCTCAAATCTCGTCCCCTCTAATCTCATCCCTACCAGTGGCCAGTGACGTGTACAATATGATTCCCATTATTTCATATAAACACTGCATCCGTCCCCCCTTTTGTCTGGCCATTCTTAAAAAAAAAAAATTACTAACCCAAATGTGGCCCGAGGGTTTCGAAAAGTTTGCCCACCCCCTTGGTCTCAACACACGCGTTAATCAAACCCATGTAACCGTTTGATTTAATCCAACGTTCTCTAGTATGGCACACACGTTCGCGCAACGTACAATTTACGGGTACTGCCAACAAAAGGTATAATTAATATCTCCTGGTGGTCATAGATCAAGGAGACTGTGGCACCCTCCTCCCCCCACCCCCAACCCCACCACCCCCAACACCACCCCAGGGTGAACCACGCCTGGGTATAAAAATAAACTGTTAAATGTAGGTCATGAATCACAGAGAGTGAAGAAAGGACCGAAAAAACACAAATTCTCCGATCAGCTGTCTATGGTGAAGGGGAAATAACTCTGGGGTTTCCGTGTTAGACAACTCTCACAATACAAACACATTACGACAACACTATATGTTAACAGTATGTTTAGCGATACTGTCTCATTGTTATGTTTCACTCTGCAAGGCAATCAATATGAGGACACTTTATTTCTACACAGTGGCACCGAGAGCCAACGCGGGCCCCAGGACAGGACATCAATGCGGGCCCCTTAATAAACAATGGAACTCATTAGGAGGAGTATCGTCTGTTTTACCAGATGAAGGTCAGATTGACCTGAAGCAACACGTTTGGCTGTTTTTTGTTTCTCTCGCTTTGTTTGTGGACATGTGTGTGAGAGTGTGAGAGAGAGAGAGAGAGAGAGTGTATGTGTGAGAGTGTGTATGTGTGAGAGAGAGAGAGTGTATGTGTGAGAGTGTGTATGTGTGAGAGAGAGAGAGTGTATTGTGAGATTGTGTGTGTGAGAGTCTGTGTGAGAGTGTGTGTGTGAGAGAGAGAGTGTATGTGTGAGAATGTGTGAGTGTGTGTGATAGAGAGTGTGTGTGTGTGAGAGAGAGAGAGAGTGTGTGTGTGTGAGAGAGTGTGTGAGAGTGTGTGTGAGACATGTGTGTGTGTGTGTAAAAGACATGTGTGTGTGTGTGTGTGTGATTCTGTAGGCTTACAAGCGTTGCGCTGTACATATGAAAGCGATTAATTTTTTAAACCACAGTTCTATAGCAGCTGGGTTTTTTTATTCCTTCGACTAACAACCCAATTAAACTTAGTACAGATTCTCACACTAAGTCCCGCTACTACTAAGCTAGCAATACGTAACTGAACGAAGTACAA
>JAGDYQ010000255.1:384851-397351 GCA_021962125.1 Bulinus truncatus
CATACAGAGAGTTATATAGGTAGAGAGACAGACAATTTAAACAGATTGGTAGACAAGAGAAACAGACAGGCAGACAGACATGCGGGCTGACAGACAGACAGACATATATATATATATATATATATATATATATATATATATATATATAGAGAGAGAGAGAGAGAGAGAGAGAGAGGGAGAGAGAGAGATGATAGATAGATAGATAGATAGATAGATAGATAGATAGATAGATAGATAGATAGATAGATAGATAGATAGATAGATAGATAGATAGATAGATAGATAGATAGATAGATAGATAGATAGATAGATAGATAGATAGATAGATAGATAGATAGATAGATAGATAGATAGATAGATAGATAGATGCATTGATGCAGAAATCGATTGACTGATTTAATCCCGCTACTTTCACATCACCGGCTAGATTCAATCTTACCGCCACGAGGCAGTAAACACGCATGTTTCAGGCCATCTGCAAGGGGATGGGGGCCACCCGAGAACTTATCAGGGGCCCATCGCTTTCCATGGGCCCGCCTTAGGGCACGACCCTGCCAGTACATGCCTGAATTAGAAATAAGTACCAGATTTGTTTGTAATTAATACCTCAAGGGGCCATTAGGCAGTGGGGGGGGGCAAGTGGGGTGCCTAGTTTGCCCATCTAACAAAACGGCAGTGGTCAAACTATAACCTCTAAGTTTAACATTAGTGGGTGGCAATCCCAGTGTTATATCTGGTTTTTGAGCATCAGAATGTAAGGAAAGTGTACAAATCTAGTGGGGGGCCCCGCGATAGGAGCGTTGTGGTATGGTCTATAGCCTGTCAGGGCCGGCCTTACGAATTGCGGGGCCCAATTTGAAGCAATCAGGTCAAATGGGCCTTTGGCCGGCCGTGTAGCTTGTGGTTAGGGCTCTCCCCTCCCCCCCCCCGCATTTGACATGGGGCCCAGCGCACTCATCGGTAAAGCTCGGGTCGTCTTGTGTGTGTTTTTGTTTATATAAGTGTACAGCTTACATGTATGTGTATGAATGTATGTTGAGACACAGATGTGTCCCCCCCTCCCTTTCTGTCACACACCATTGCCAGCTTAGCTGTTCTAGTGGCCCCCAGGCAAAATTACCTGAAGTGGCCCTCGTAGCACCGGGTTTAACTGAAAGATTGGAAATTTAGCAGTGGTGGCCATATGCGGTTGCCTTTATTTATATAAGAGCCAGTGGCGCAACTGGGGGGGGGGGCATTGGAGGCATTTGCCCCCCTCCGAAATAAAAAAAATTAAAAGATTAGACCAAAATAAAATACAAATATATAAATAATGTGATTTTTTAATACAAGTGATTATTTTTGCATCCCCCCTCCCCCCCCCTGTTAAGAGCCATATAATATTAATACAATATCGTAAACTTAACAAGACTATATGTCTTACATCAGTGGTTCCTAAAGTGGTCCCTACGGACCCCCAGGGGTCCCTGGCATCATTCAGGGGGTCCGCGGAAAATTAAAATTCATTTGGGGGTCCCTGAACAACTTTAGGGGGTCCGCGAAAGGTTTAATGTAAAATTATGATATAGTTTTATTATTATGGAAATAAAATAAAAAAAAACATTTAATAAACTAGTAGTGCACACTAATTAAATTAATAACTTAAGCATAGCACTGTGTGACACAAACGGCCGAATTTAGTTCTATGTTATGCTGATACAAAGTGTATAAACTAATTTTCTCAGTCTTAGAAAATAAAAAGATAAGGAATTAACGTTTTTTTTCAAACAGTGTCACTGCAACAACTCATAGGGACAACATCTGAGTGAGATGATGATGGACTGATTGCTGCTTCTTATAACATTTCTTAATTGATTGCAAGGTCCAGAAAGCCTTATACTATTGGTGAAGAACTTATTTTACCAGCTATAAGTGAGATAATACGCATTGTGTTAGACACACCAGTTTTCGACATTATAACAATAATTCCACAGAGTAATAATACAGAACAAAGAAGGATTGATGAATTGGCTCAATCCGTATAAAATTCTTTATGTTATTACTTAAAAACTTCTGAATTTTCTATACAGCTTGACGAGTCCACTATACCAGGAAACGAAGCTTTACCTTTAGTTTATGTAATATTTGTAAAAGAAGAAAAATTTTGTCAAGAATTGTTATTTGCTAAGTGTTTGGAAACAAAAGATGAAACGTAATTTACCGATTTAAAAAAGATTGTTCAATGTAAAAGCGTTAACCTTGAACAATACCATAACTGTTGCTCCTGACGGTGCTCCGGCAAGGGTTGGAAGATAAAGAGGCTGTCTGGCATACTTAAAACAACCGCACCAAATGTATTTTCAGTGCATTGTGTCAATCATTGACATCATTTGGTCGCAAAAAATCTTAGTGAACTTTTGTATATATCACTAGGTTATGTCATTAAAGCAGTTAATAAAATCAGAAGGAATGTCTAAAACTAAATATTGTTTTCTCAACTTTGTTTAAAAAATGACGAAGACTACAATCGTTCACTACTTCACACAGAAGTACGTTGATTATCTAAAGGTGCATGTATAAGTCGATTATTTGCGCTCTTTGATTTAGTGTTGGAATTCATGGAAAGCAAAGACAATGATTTACGACACAATTTAACATAGACTATATGACTGATTCATTTGACAAATTTAATTAAACTAATTTGAACGTAGAAGATGACAAATTAATTTAATTGAAGTTAAAAGCGTAATGTCTGAGTTTGTGGCTAAACTTTTTCTGTGCAAACAAAACTTGGAAAGATTATAATGTTTTCAGATTCGAAATATTTCAAATTTGCAAAGTAAAGTTGAAGATCAGCTTGCTTACTGTTGACACTTAACGGTTCTTCATGTAGACCTGAACCAAAGATTTGAAGACAATCTTCACTTGGAATCCTTACTAATACAGGAGCAGCTAATTGAAATATTCACAAAAGAGGAATTTCAACCAATATTTAAACAAGGGTACCACAAATTCTGGTTACAAAAACAGATTCCGACCAGAAATTGGTGCTCGTGGGAATTTGCAGTCACTACTCACAAACATTAAGCTGGACATAAATACACTCATTTCATCTCATCAAGTTCATAGGAGTCATTATTTTTTCATTTTAAACGAAAATTATAATTTCAATAAATAATTTTTCAACAAAAAGTTTTTTTTTTAAATTTATAATTTTCATTCCATGAGTTTTCGCAGCTTTTTCACTTGGGGGTCCGTGGGCAAGTTTTGACTATAAAAGGGGTCCATGGGTCAAAAAAGTTTGGGAACCACTGTCTTACATCAAACCCAAATGTGTATTCAAAGAATAACATAAAAAAAAATGAACTATTTATTTATTGGGGGGGGGGGGGGGGGAGGTTAGAGGGGAAGGGATTGTACACATCCTAAAACTAATCAAAGAGAGATAACCATTTAATTACATTGAAATTTTTTTTTCCACAGTTGTCTAAATCACTGCATTATAACGAGGCTATGGAAAAGCGCTATGAGGACGATGTATAGTGCAGACGCGAGCGCATTTGTAAACAGTGAGGCGGATTTCACTGCGGGTGTGAGCTGGGACGCCGACTTCTAAATAGACCCATAGAAATCACCAATGCTACTTAAAATAATTAGTCTTGTTTCATTTATGTATGCCTTTTTATGTCTTTAAAGAATGCATTCATCCATCTCTCTTTCTGTCTCTCTTCCTCTCACTTTATATGGATCCGGCATTTTTTTATAAAATGACAATAATCCACCTGACATTTTTAATGGCTTTATCCCCAATATCAAACTCAGTGAAAGATATTTAAAATCATGATGGAATAGTTATACATTCTTCAATTTTGGAAATTCTAAAAAAAAAAATAGCCACATAACGAAAACCATGATGAATACGTTATCTCGCGGTGCAATTATTAATTAACAGCTTTGCATGCTTTTTTCCACAATCAGAATCATAATTGACAGTGATATATACCTTTTAAGATGACTAAAAAAAATTCCAAATGAAAATTTGATTTGAGCTCTGTAAAACAAATAATTGTATTACTTTTATTTTTGAAAAAATGATGATAATAAACATATTTTTTTAAATAATGAAAAAATGTAAAAACAGAAAAGAAAAGTGCACTTAATTATTAACACTAGGCTACGTGATGTGAGCTTTTCAAGCATTTCAGAAAAATCCTGGCACAATTTCCGTTCAACCCACCAAGGGCAATTTTGACGAACCGAAAGTGAATATTTTTTTACAAAGGTTTGCTAGTTTGATTTATCATTTATATAATGAAAAGTATAAATAAGTAATTAAAAATAAAAACGACAAAGAAGTATTGACATTTTTGTACCACTTTATTCTTAATAAAGTTCTAATTCTAGTGATAATGCGGGATTAAACTTTTGATTGAAATGTATTGAATGTCAATAAATAATGTTCGGTGTTGGCAGACTGAAAAGTTCAAAAGTATTGTAAAATTGCAGCATCTCTCTGTAAAGGAGAATTCACCATGATCAAAACTCAGGATGATTTCCATAATTGCTTACGAAAGTCCGCCCACGAATTAAATGGTTCTTTCATATCTTAATACAAAGATCTTAGTGGGTATCAAACGAAATGGACCATTTATCTTATGGGATCTTAGTGGGTATCAAACGAAATGGACCATTTATCTTGTGGGTGAACTGTCCTAAACCATTACTATGTATGCAGATTTCTTGTTAGATATGGCAATTACCAAAACTTAATATGATTTCTTGTAAAGATATTACTTGAAGCCTCAGTAAAGCAGCTTTAGTGTCTCTGTGATTTGTCTGCTCTGCCATCATCAGCGACATGTATATCAATTTTGAATTTTTTATCAAAGTACCTAGTATATGAAACTCTTTAGTTACTTAAGCCAAGACCTAAGAGTCGAATGGTTGTGTCTTCATATATTAACATAGCAAAGATGAGTGGTTCTGAAACTTTTGCTATTCACTCTCACAGAGATACCTAATTCAAACATTAACAGAATTATATTAAAAAAACTAAAACCAATGAGTTGTGTTTATTTAATTTCAGATGTTTGCCCGTACACTTGTGAGACGCATGTCTTCATTGGCTGAGCCACTCTCCAGACCAGGTCAAGGCAAATATCCCGTTCCAAATACACCACGGTTCAAGAAATTAATGGAAAAGCAAAGACTCTTTTGCGTATGTTTTTTTTTTTTAATATAGTTTTAAATTACTTATGCTAATATACAGTTGACTGCATCTTGTGTGTAAAAAAAAATTAATTTAAATATGTATACTTTCTGGTTTATATAGTATGTCTAAATACCAGGTGTACATAGTTAAAAAAACAACATTTTGAACTTAAAGTAACTTTAGCCTTCTAAAAGTAAAATTTTAAATACAATTTACCCAAGCTTTTTTTTTTAAGACAATTTACAGGTCTATAGTATTTATAGTAATTTAAGATTATTGTGACTTTTGTATTTGCAAGATCAAGTGTAATATCTTCACCATGTTGAAATGGCCTCATAAGCTAAAAGGTTTTTGGGTATTGACAACTTATTTGGCCGACAAACATTTATAAAATAATAAGAGTATATCACATACTGAATAACATGAACAATACTCGCAAACTGATTTAAAACACAACATACATCTTTGATGTGAAAGTTCCTGAGTAAAACAATAATTGTGGAAACAGACCTGTAAAATATGCTGATGACACAATGCAACCATTAGCTTAGTAGTAACACCCAATTTTTTTTATAAATGGGGTTCATATTCTTTTTTTTATTTATCTTTTCATTTAATTTGGAATCATCTGGCTGCTTTAGATGTTCACCGATAGCAGTGGGAGATATTTGGCTGTATTCAGTGTTTTTATAAACTCGTCAACTTAGTAAAGCGCCCATGACATTCTAATTGATTGTGTGGCTAGAATGATTTCCTTGCCTCCTTAACTCTCCTCCGACATGTTTTATGTACCCATATTGGGTTGTTTGGGGGATATTTACCAGAACCTGAAAAAAATTCAAATCTTTTTACCAGAGCTCAAACCTGGGATCCTCATGTTCACAGTGGAGCTTTCCACACCACACAACTGCAGTGTGACCTCCAGGCCTTGAACCAGCCATTATTACATGTCACTTTAAACTAATCAATGTCCTCTTTTATATCATCACTTTAAACTAATCAATGTCCTCTTTTATATCATCACTTTCAGCTAATCAATGTCCTCTTTTATATCCTCACTTTAAACTAATCAATGTCCTCTTTTATTTCATCACTTTCAGCTAATCAATGTCCTCTTGCATATCCTCACTTTAAACTAATCAATGTCCTCTTTTATATCCTCACTTAAACAAATCAATGTCCTCTTTTATATCCTCACTTTAAACAAATCAATGTCCTCTTTTATATCCTCACTTTAAACTAATCAATGTCCTCTTTTATGTCGTCAATTTAAACTAATCAATGTCCTCTTTAATATCCTCACTTTAAATTAATCAATGTCCTCTTTTATATCCTCACTTTAAACTAATCAATGTCCTCTTTTATATCCTCACTTTAAACTAATCGTCATCATGCTATGTCGTTTCAGAGAGACGATGGTCTGCTTGTGTGGCAGAAATTGCCAGCCGATGTCCCACTCTATAGAATGGTTATCGCCTTGGTCACAGTCGGCACCCTTTGGTCTGCGTATGACCTGTTCCTGTTTGCATCGCCACCTAAGAATCAATAAACCTAGTTCAGCCCACATGTTAAATCACAGGCTATAGTTGGAAAGGAGGTTCCACTTAGTTGTATAGTTTATGTACTGGTGATGTTTGTGGTGTGTGTCATGGTAACATCTGGAAGGATTTTTTTCATTTTTAATTTCGTTTGAACTTTAGAGATGTAAAGAATGTTGGTAGAGCAAGAGTGTGACATATTGAAACTGTTTATAATTGAATAAATTTCCTTGACTTGATTTGTGTTTTTTTTTGTCATAATTTTGTTTTGAAAGTTTTTGACTTTTAATATGTACTTGATGTTTGTTAATTATCTTGTAAAAAGTATAGGCAGTAGTAGTATTAGTTCATATTCTCTATATATTAATATTAGACTACTAGGGACGAGGCGTGAGTGTTGCCAGTCATATTTCTTAGAGAAAAATTTATTGATGTTTTTATGCTATATACAAAGCACAAACAATCATATATTTGTATAAATTATTAGACTAACCACTTATTCGGTTTATATACTAATGAAAGTTATATAAAATTTCAACTTGTAGTCTTTTCATTATGAATGATTATGCTATGTTCAATAACCACAGTACCATTATATAGCATTTTCTATAAATATGACCGGCGACACTCACGCCTCGTCCCTGGAGACTACCAGTAGACCGGGAGACCAATTTAATAAGAGATTACTCTAGTTCTACAATCAGAAATACTTATAACACAAGAACGGTAATCTGAAATTGCCGATTTCTGTAATATTGAGACCCTTTATATTTTTACGATTATGTCCCTTTGCTTAGCACTGCAAACTGACATACCATTCAGAAACAAGTAATAGAAAACGGAAAGAGATTGCTATACGTAGAAAAAAATTGCAATCGGTGGTTAGTGGAAAATTAGAAATAGACAGTAGTCATTCATCTGTCAGAATTGAACATCTATTAAGTTCATTATACATAAACGGAATGTATTTAAAGTACGACATTTAAATGTGTAAATATCTTTTTATAATGTTGGAACACCGTGACATAGTACCGAGGTCAAACTAAACCGAGTACTGCAAAACATCACTGCATCCAGGTGCCGTGAAAGTACCTTAGTCCTTATACCTAGCAAAGACACAGCAAGGGAGGGATAACTCAAACATGGCAGGGGTCCCAAGACATAAAGGGCCACCGTCTCCTTCAAAATGTATAAATCAGGGGGGCCACTAGTTGTAGTTAATGGCGCAGGGCCCCCCTGCATAATGCTGTTAATTTTTGTGAATGTTCTAAATTTTTCGGCCTACCAAGTCTGTGACCTGTGCCTTCCCTGGTCTCTGGTTTAATGGGACAGCACTCACAGCACACCATAAACACCAGTGCCTGTGTGATGGACAACACATTGCAATGGGATAGCTCTCCCCCCCCCCTACAACACAGAATGGTCATTCGAACAGTTCACGCTGTTTGGGGGGGGTGTGGGGGGTTGTTATTATGTTTAAACCTTAGATATGAATCAATTCTGAGATTAACTAGTGACCTTGACCCAGCATATAGCCTGCGCCGACTCACTCTGAACACGTCAGCTCCCCCCCCCCCCCACACACACACATTCCCCCGTCCTTTAGAGTCCAGAGGTTAGAGTAAGTTGGCATAAAATGAAATGCTATTTTAGGGGGGGGGTGTGATCAGAGAGAGCCGTATATTACCGCCCTGACACGCACCCTCCTCCTCCCCCCACCCCTACCTTCAACATTTCCTCCCCTCCCCAGAGATATCACACCAAGCATACATCCACGTGTTGTAACAACTATTACCAAGGTAAAGAATGAACGATATTACGGAAGAACCAACAACATAAGTTGGGAGCGAGTGGTAGGGAAACCCGTCATTAGTTGGACATAACGGGTCAATCTTTGAAAAATCGATACTGGTAGCTGCGAGGGGCTACTGGTCTGTGACGAGTCCCGATCTCAGCCACACAGAGGGTTTAATTCGTCCCTTTAATTCCAGCGGAAATCTTGGCCTCCCTCTCCTCACACCCCCCCCCCCACCCTACCCACTTGTGTGGCTGCCGGTTTGAATTACCGCTATCAAATTATTTCATCAAGTTGATGTCTGCTGGAGGAAAAAACCGCCCGCGCTCAATCTAGTAGTGCGGGTAGGGTCAGGGCCGTAGCCAGAAATTCAAGGGCCCCGACAAACTATAACAGGTGAGGCATTAACCCATCCAATTTCGCAGTAAAATAAATAAAAATAAATTTTGAAAGCGACGCCCCCCCCCCTTTAAGGCTTGGGACCCTGCCAAGTGTTTGAGTCGCTCCCATCCACTGAGTTAGGGCTATGGCCTAGTCCAGCGGTGGCGTACCTACGGCACGCGTGAGCATGGTCGGCGCGCAGAGCCTCATAAGTCGGCACGCGACTAAAATATTACTTCCTTTTAATTTTAATTGCAGTGTTGGCACTTTGCTATAAATAATTTTTTTTAGTTGAATTTGGGGCACGCTCCCCCCCCCCCCAAAAGGGTCTCGCCCCCCCCCCCCACTGGCCCAGTCAAATGAACAGTTTGGGTCTAGCGAGCGAGACTTTATAAAAATCCTATTGGATATTCGATCAATCAATGTCTGTTTACTCCCAATAATCAATACTTCTTTTTTTACAATTACGTTTGATAACAAGAGGACTAGACGCCTCCCCCCCACCCCTGCCAATTTTCACTTTGCAGCAGGTGTCCCTAATGAATTGGAAATTATTCTCCGATGAAATTTGTTGTTTTTGTGTGTGTGTGTGTGATACTGCTGACGTCATACACAAGGTCACGGTGATAATGGCCGACAACGAGTGAATTAAGTTGTACTAATAATACATGTGTACTTTTGATTACGGTGAAGTCTGGGATATTACTTGAGTATTGACCAGTGTTCGTGATAAATGAGATAAAAAATAAAAACTGTTTAGTTAAAAAGTTTTAAAAAAAATCGCGGCGTTGAAAATATTATACAGTGGATTGTTTAATGTAGTGAACGTAAACATGACGTATCAGGGTGGTGGGAACATGACGTATCAGGGTGGTGGGAACATGACGTATCAGGGTGGTGGGAACATGACGTATCAGGGTGGTGGGAACATGACGTATCAGGGTGATGGGAACATGACGTATCAGGGTGGTGGGAACATGACGTATCAGGGTGGTGGGAACATGACGTATCAGGGTGGTGGGAACATGACGTATCAGGGTGGTGGGAACATGACGTATCAGGGTGATGGGAACGTGACGTATCAGGGTGATGGGAACATGACGTATCAGGGTGGTGGGAACATGACGTATCAGGGTGATGGGAACATGACGTATTTAACAAGGGTAATGTAAAATATTCATCGCTGTCAAGGTTAGCCTGACAACCTCGGGGGGGGGGGAGGGACCACCAGCTATTGAATACAACATGCAGACCCAATTTTTAGTCGACCATATGCAGGACTTCATTTGAAGATGGAGCACATACACAATCAATTAGTGAGGGCCCCCGTCAGTTATTCTCGAGAGTATATGCCCTGTTCGGGGCCCCGTTCTGTAAATATGATATTTTGCTTTGCGTATAAAACTATAAACATCATCACTGTCTCTCCTGATGGCCTTCCATCTTGAATAAAACAAAAATAATTTGCGACATAAATGCATTAACCTTGTGACATATTCTAAATTACGTACAGACGTGGTGTCACAGATGATGAACAAAATGCTTCGCTGTATATTTCTTGTGCACGCGCGCGCACGCGCGCGTGTGTGTGTGTGTGTGTGCGTGCTTCAAATCAGACATTGCGCTCAAGTTGGGTGTCACTCAATCCACACTCGTGCTCTTCTTTTTTGAAAATTCATTTTTAACTTGAACGGCTTTTGGAGTAAAGCGCATGCGCACAATGGTCTTACAGAGGTTTCATTACGTCACCACTTCCGGATCGATTTAAAAAAAAACAAACAAACCAGACAGACACATGCTTTTACACTGCCCTATGTAAGAAAACTTTGTCATGGTCGCCACATGCAAATATTGGAACCCAAAAGTAATCTTTGTCCTTAGGAGCCCTTTTGTACATCATTGTAGTCAGGGGGGCCCTAGCATATGCCACTATCTATCTGCTATCTATCTATCTGTCTGTCTGTCTGTTGTCTGTCTCTGCCTGCCTGTCTGTCTATGTGTCTGTATTTCTATTTCTTCCTCGCCTCCCACCTGGTCATACCTCTCCCTTTCCCTCTCCTTCTCCCCCCCCCCCCCACAATATTTCAGCAGAAAGTAGCTCTGACCGACATCTTGGGTGATAATTTTATGTAGGTACAAGTGGACGGGGTGAGGATGCAGGGAGGGAGGTCGCCACATGCCAACTCCCGGAATTTCATCACTTTCCCCAGCGGTTTGATGTGTGAGTGTGTGTGTGTGGGGGGGGGGTCATTCACCTCTAATTACCAAGTCAAACTAGGTCAAACGAGAAGCGCTAATGACTCAATTCAACTTTTTCAACTTCTGTATTTGCATGAATATTTTATGTTTTGGTTATTTACAAACGAGAGACGACAGAATTAATCCTGAGTTGTTTGGGGTGGGATGGGGGGGGGGGGGGTTGGAGGTCGGCCCATGGCGTAGATTTCCTATATTTGGGGGGGGGGGTGGATTCAGGCATTTATTTTCAAAGATGTTAGCTGGACATTGTCAAAGATTTCTTGAGATGTTTGGGGGGGGCCCTAGACAATAACACACACACACCATTAGGGCCCCCGCCTCAACATGTGGAGGAGGGTCATGAATAGTTGACAATGTCCTGACAATGTCCTGTAACTAAATCTAAATTGTGTGGGATTCCAGGTCAGACAACCGCCTTCCCAAATTGCTGTTTTCAGATTTAAAGGGACTTAGATTTCCCCCCTCCTCCCCATCACCCAGGCTCTCTGGCACCCACACACACACGCACACACTCGCGCACACACAACGTGCCACGTGACGTAATGATAGCAAATCAGGATTTTATTTGAGATTTGGGGGGGGGGGGGAGGCGGGAGAGACAAGAAACAATTTTTGGCGGGGGGGGGGGATTTAGTTTTGATTCACATTAGGCTTAGAACACACACATACATACACAAACACATATATATACATACACACACACACACATATATACATACACACACACACACATATATATATATACACACACACACATATATATATACATACACACACACACACATATATATATACATACACACACACACACATATATACATACACACACACACACATATATACATACATACACACACACACATATATATATACATACACACACACACACATATATATATACATACACACACACACACATATATATATATATACACACATACACATGCGTTTGTATTGGCATTTTGATGGTGATTTTCAAGATTACAAAGGAAGGGGGGGGGGGGGGAAGGACAGGATTTCACTGGCCCCCACGCCTTAGGGGGAGGGGGAATCCCGCCGCTTTCGTGGACTTTTTTTTTTGGGGGGGGGGGCGAGTGGTGTGAAAATTGACCTTTAGTCAGTAACCCTCTCTTACTGGTCGAGTGCGAAGCACACACATAAACACCTTTCCAGCAGGCCTGTATATCTAGAAGCAGGTCTGTATATCTAGGAGCAGGCCTGTATATCTAGGAGCAGGTCTGTATATCTAGGAGCAGGCCTGTATATCTAGGAGCAGGTCGGTATATCTAGGAGCAGGTCTGTATATCTAGGAGCAGGTTCTGTATATCTAGGAGCA